>JAPKLW010000371.1:245372-330513 GCA_026898455.1 Plectranthus barbatus | reverse complement strand
GCCTCATTTCCTTGAATATTTCCATGTTATCAAATCGGGGCGTGACAAAGTGGTATCAGAGCCAGGCTTGAAAATTTTTCTTTTCGCTCTGAACCGAGGTCCTCCTTGTTTCGAGGCCTCCACTTACTAAATATGATTCGGAAATGTCCTTACCAGCTCCAGCTCCTGCACTCGTACTCGGCGCCGCATCAAGAAAAATAAATTTGCATAAATTATTGTATTAAAAGTTTAAGGCACAAGCCTTCTTTTGAAATAAGAAAGTTTTTATGCATACTTTGTTGCGTCTCTTTTATCAAAGTTCATGAAGAGTTCCAATGCATAAATAGTTGCATTCTAATTATCAAAAGTTTTTAGTGCATAAATTGTTGCATTTTCATGAAAGTTTTCCATATGCATTACGAATGCTTTAATTGTAAAGACCTTATTAGAGAATTTAGATGCTTTTAGGGAGCATGTGTTAGTTTACCTTCGCGAGAGACTTAGATAAGCATGTACTAGGATAGGATTCTTATGCGCCGTAGCCGAACATAGAAGTATTACCTTTATAATCGCGTTACTTTCGCTACGCTAACCTTTAAATATGCGCAATCTATTATTTATATTTTTGCCTAACCTATTGACTCCTTTAACTTTACCTACTCGCAGATGGCCAAGCCTTTCTTTACTCGTCGCAAACCTCTGCCACGCAACGCCTCAGGAGAGCGTCGTGTTAGCTACTTCTGAAGTTACAAAATATGCCGTGACGACTCTCTGAACCGATTTCTCACTGACTTCTACAAGTTCTGGGAAGATGCACACCCTCATGGAGTAACCCGTACTGAAGGACTCCGCCGCTTGGTGGAACTGCTGCCGCCTCACTGGCAATCTTGGGCGCAAGCTAACTACCGAGACTTCCTCGATGACTCCCCTGCTGACGAATCTGATCTGGAAGGGTTCATAGCCCTTATCTATGCACAGAAGGCATCATTCAGAAGCCCTCCTCCTAGCCCACGGACACATGATCACGAAGCCGGATCTTCACGAGCCTCAATACCGGTATCTGAAGGAGAAAGTGAGACTGACTCAGAAGAGGATCCTGAAGAGAATCCATCACTCGGACCGAGTGATGAGGAATTAGACGCCAGCCACTATCCCGCCTATCTCGATGAGGATAACTCTGATGATTCTCAAAATCCCGACTTGGATCGGCCTATACCAGCTGCGTCGAGACAGGAAATGCGGGACAGACTCGGAGACCAATACCTCGATCCCGAGGGAGATGAAGAAGAGTCCGACGAAGCTGAGGATGAGGAAGATGAGGAGGATCCAGAAGAGGATGAAGAAGAAGAAGACGATGAAGGTGACAAGGAAAGAGACGGTCAAGGAGATGGAAACGAGCAGAACATGGTTGAGGATGGGAATGGTGGACTTGTTCCGATAGCTTTTGATTGAGTGGCAGATAACTGGCCAGAACAGTGGCAACAGGAATGGGGTGACGAACCCTGGAATGTTGACGAAGAGGAAGACCCCGAGGAACCTCCTACCTCCCCTGAGATCATTGATTGCTCCGACGATGGGATGTTCGACTCATCGGACGATGATTATTGATTGCCAGCCTCGCCTGGACTATTATATGCATATATGTGATAATTATCAGTTGTAATTTTAGGAATGGTGATTGTAGGGTACCTTGTTGGACCCGTCTCTAACTATTCGAATGTAATCCATGTAATCGTAAGTAGGATGCCTCCCATGGGAGACTACGAACGTTGTAATCTTGGTACGGGAAGCCAATTTTCAAACGCGGCGACCCCAAGATTTCTAATGGAAATGCTACCGCCCACTTTCCGGGCATTTCGGATGTATATCATGTTGTTATGTTTAATGCTTTCCATCTTAATATTACATCTTCTTGATCGTATAACGATTTGTGTAGTATGGGCTAATGCCAAATATTGAAGGGAATACTGTCCCTTAAAAGACTGTTAACCCTAAATTGTGGGATAACCTACACTACTCAAGTGTTGTAATATGATTGTGCAATCCTCATAAGGATTTCCTATACGCATTGGGTGTATTTAGGGTCCTGAATACCCTTTTAACTACTATTTACTTTGCAGGATGCCGCCTAGAGAAGCCCCTGCTAGAGGCCGCGGCCGAGGACGAGGCCGAGGCCGAGGATGAGGCCGTGGAAGAGGCCAACCTCAATTGAACCCAGAGGGACCAAACCCAAACCAAGGCGAAGGACCCCAACAAGAACAAAATTGGGAGCACTATAACGAGGAAATGCAACCACCACCCACCGAGCCTAGAAGAATCGGAGAAATCTTTACCCGACAGAATCCACCACTGCTATACGGAACCGAAGATCCGCCTAAAGCTGAAACATGGATAAAGTCCATGGAAAGGATCTTCCGGATACTTGACTGCACCGACCGAGAGAAGGTCCAGTGCATTTCTTTCCAGCTGACTGATGAAGCCGAACATTGGTGGGATACTCATATGAAGACGCTCACTCCTGAGCAAGAGGATGCCCTAACTTGGGATCAATTTAAGGTGGAATTCTACACCAAGTACATCCCTCTGACGTACCGAGTCCAGAAACAAGCGGAATTTCATCGCCTAGTGCAAGGAGAGATGTCCGTTACAGAATATGACCGGATGTTCAACAGTTTGTCAAAGTATGCTCCAGACGCGGTAAACATTGAGCAGAAGAAAGCGCTTCAGTTCATGTCTAGACTGAAAACAGACATCCAAGCTTCTCTTGCTTGCTTAACTGGGCTAGATTATACCGACGCACTGCAGCGAGCCTTGAATATCGAAGCAGCATTGAAGAATGGACTGCGAGCTGCTCTCTTGGCCAACAAGCCCGAGCAACCCACTGGATCAGGAACAAAAAGAAAGCAGGACGATGTTCCACAAACCCCGGCAACCGGACAGAGGAGAAACTGGCAAGGTAGCCAGAATTTTCGCAACAATCAGACTGATAATCAGAGGAACTTTCAGAATCAAGGGAACCATCGTCAAGGGAACTTTGTTGTCAGACGCTGCAACCGCTGTGGAAGAGACCACCCGGGAGAATGCGCTGCACTTCGTGCTAACTGCTACAACTGCGGGAAGATGGGACACTATTCGTCGCAGTGTCGCCAGGGCAACAATCGCCAAGATTTCCAGAATCAGCGCCAAGGCAACCAAGGCAATACCCAGCTACGAGCACTGCAAGGCCAGCAGAAACCCAAGATCAACCGCAACCGCGCTATTCAAGCCAGGCCGATTCAGCAGGTGCTTCAGCAGCCGCAACCGCAACAGCAGCCGCCGCAGCAGCAAAATCAACATCAGCCAGCTCAGCAGCCAGCACGCCAGGGAAGAGCCTACGCTCTTGATCAGCCGAAGGAGAAGGAAGATCAGGGAAACCTGACAGGTATGGGACTAGTAAACCAGTCACAGATCATTGTGCTTTTTGATACTGGCGCATCACATTCATTCATATCTGGAGATTGTGTCCAGAACCTAGGGCTTAGTACCGAGAAAACTAAGAATGATTTGTGTGTAATCACTCCGACTGGTGGATCAACTCTCTCGAACCTTACCTGCCCGACCCTAGAAATCTCTTTTGGAACATGCATATTAAAAGCCAACGATTTGAACGTCCTACAAATGAAAGATGTGGACGTAATTCTGGGAATGGACTGGTTGGAAGAAAACCATGCCACCATCCGATGCAAGGATAGGATTGTGTCTTTTGAACAAGCTGGGAGAGAACCAGTGTACTTGCATAGAGTTCGGAAAGGAACAAGGATTCCCCTAATTTCTGCCATGCAAGCATACCGATTGGCCAGCATAAAGGATAGTCAAGCTTTCCTTGTGTATCTCAATGAGGATGCCAAGAAGGACATTACTGTCAAGGATGTAGATGTCGTAAGGGAATTCAAAGATGTTTTTCCCGATGAGCTACCTGGATTGCCGCCAGATAGGCAACTAGAATTTGTTATTGACCTTGAACCGGGTGCAGCTCCTATTTCAAAAGCTCCGTATAGAATGGCCCCCATGGAACTACAAGAGTTGAAGGTGCAATTACAAGAATTGCTAGACCTGGGATTCATTCGACCCAGTGCATCGCCTTGGGGAGCACCTGTTCTTTTTGTGAAGAAGAAAGATGGGTCTATGCGCATGTGCATTGATTACCGCGAGCTGAACAAACTCACTTTGAAGAACAAGTATCCACTCCCAAGAATCGACGATCTCTTTGATCAACTTAAGGGAGCAAAGGTCTTTTCGAAGATTGACCTCAGGTCCGGATACCATCAGCTCAAGATCCGCCCTACGGATATTCCAAAGACCGCTTTTCGAACAAGATATGGCCACTATGAGTTTGTGGTAATGCCTTTTGGATTGACAAACGCGCCAGCAGTATTCATGGATCTTATGAATCGCGTGTTTCATCCATATTTAGACAACTTTGTCCTAGTTTTCATAGATGACATCCTTGTCTACTCGAAGAGTGAAGAGGAACATCGAGAGCATTTAAGAACAATCTTGAGAACCCTACGAAAGGAGAGACTGTATGCTAAGTTCAGCAAATGTGAATTTTGGTTAAAGGAAGTGATGTTTCTAGGACACATAGTATCCGCTGAAGGAATTAAAGTTGACCCAGCAAAGATACAAGCTGTGAAGGAGTGGGAAGCTCCTAAAACCCCGAACGAAGTTCGAAGTTTTCTTGGACTGGCAGGATATTATCGCAGATTTATTGAAGGATTTTCTAAAATTGCCAGACCAATGACGCAACTTTTGAGGAAAGGAATCAAGTATACTTGGACTGAAGAGTGCGAAGCGAGTTTCCAACGCTTGAAAGAACTCTTAACCACTGCCCCAGTCTTGGCAGTCCCAGAAGCAGATAAAGACTATGAGTTGTATACTGATGCCTCCAAGAATGGTCTAGGTTGTGTATTGATGCAAGAAGGCAAAGTGATTGCATATGCATCACGTCAATTGAGGACGCATGAATTAAACTACCCAACCCATGACCTAGAACTAGCAGCCATTGTGCATGCACTGAAAATTTGGAGACATCATCTCTATGGAACTAGATGTGCGATCTTCACTGACCACAAGAGCCTCAAGTATTTCTTCGAGCAAAAAGATCTGAATATGAGGCAGAGAAGATGGTTGGAACTAGTGAAGGACTATGACTAGTGAAGATGGTAAAGCTAATTCAGTAGCTGATGCGTTGAGCAGGAAGGCTCCGACCAAAGCTTGTGCCGTGATAACGCAAAGGGACGAACTGATCAAAGACTTTGAAAAGTTGAATCTTGAAGTAGTTTCACCACCAGAGACGGTGAGTACTAGAATAGCAGCCTTATTGGCAAGTCCTGATTTAAGGACAAGAATTGTGAAAGCGCAAAGAAAAGATGAAGGTTTGGAGAAGATACGACTTCAGATTCGTGAGGAGAAAGTCGCAAACTTTCAAGAAGCTTCCGATAATGCCATAATGTACGATGGAAGATTGTGTGTGCCGAAGGTTGATGATTTGAAAGAAGAAATCATGAGAGAAGCACACGAAACACCGTACACTGCCCACCCTGGAAGTACAAAGATGTATCAAGAGTTGAAGTCCAAATTTTGGTGGGAAGGAATGAAGCGAGACATAGCCCTGTTCGTAGAACGATGCTTGGCATGTCAACAAGTAAAAGCATTGCATCAAAGGCTGTATGGAAAGTTACAGCCGCTTGACATTCCTGAGTGGAAGTGGGACGCAATAGCGATGGATTTTGTAACCGGTTTACCTAAGTCCCAAAGAGGGAACACTGCTAATTGGGTAATTGTGGACCGCCTAACCAAGAGTGCACATTTTCTGCCGATCCAAATTACGTATGGATCAGATAAGTTGGCCCAGCTCTATGTCAAGGAAATCATACGACTGCATGGAGTGCCAACCACGATCACATCTGACAGAGACGCGAAGTTCACTTCACGATTTTGGACTAGCTTACAGAAAGAGCTCGGAACTCGATTGAACTTCAGCACTGCTTTTCACCCTCAAACTGATGGTCAAACTGAGAGAACCATTCAAACCCTAGAGGATATGCTCAGAACAGTTGTTCTTGACCGAGGGGTGAAATGGGAAGCCGTCCTACCATTGATAGAATTTGCATACAACAACAGTTTTCAAGCCACCATTGGAATGGCCCCGTACGAAGCACTTTACGGAAGAAAGTGTAGATCTCCCTTGTGCTGGGATGAAGTTGGAGAACGGAAGGTTTTAGGACCTGACTCAGTCGCTGAGATGATAGAAATCGTTCGACAAATCCGTGCTAGAATCAAAGAAGCTCAAGATCGACAGAAGTCTTACGCTGACAAGAGACGAACCGAGTTGACTTTTGAAGTTGGAGACAAGGTATTTTTGAAGATATCGCCCTCTAAGGGAATTATTTGCTTTGGAGCTAGAGGTAAGCTTAGACCTCGATATATTGGTCCTTACGAGATTTTGGAAAGAATTGGAGCTGTAGCATATCGTTTGGCTTTGCCACCGAGTTTCGGAAATGTTCATAACGTCTTTCACGTGTCGTAATTGCGGAAGTATGTCTACGATCCCAGACACGTTATTCAACAAGATGAAGTTCAGCTTCAACCTGATTTGACTTACGAAGAAGGACCAGAAGCAATCATGGATTTCAAAATGCAAGAGCTCCGCAACAAGAAGATCAACCTTGTCAAAGTTCTTTGGAAACACCATGGTACTGAAGAAGTAACGTGGGAACATGAAGACAAGATGAAGGAGAAGTATCCCGAGCTATTCATGTAATTTGCGAAATTTCGGGACGAAATTTTTTTGAGTGGGGGAGGATGTAACACCCCTCATAAAATTTGAATGTAATTATCGGATTTCCGAAGTTTATATTTTGCTATCGAATTAATTCGAGATATCGCGATCAATTTATTTTGGAAAATTATTATTGTGGCCTCATTTGTTTGCCACCTTTATTCATTGAAGAAAATAAATTATTATTAATTAGTCTAATTAATCTCGATTAATTATTCGGTGATCGACATTTTCGTATCGGGATAATATCGATCGATAAATACTCGTGTATCGACGAAATATCACGGTCTCCCGTGCAATGACGCGAAGAGATGTGGAGTTGACGTGAGGTGATGTTAAAGTAACCGATGTGACGAGCGAATGACAACCACTTTAACCTTTTTGACTTTCGGTAATTACAAAGTTACCCCTCACCTCCCTCTATAAATATAACCTTCTATCTCACTCCACCACTTTCACTTTCTCTCTCAAAACTCTCTAGAGTTTCTCCGGTGAGATTTCCGGTGACATTCCGGCGAGCTCCGACGAAGCTCCGGCGAGGAGATTTTAAGGTAAAACTATACCTTTTCGGAACCCTCTCTTCATTTCATTTCCATTTCCAACCTTAGATTTCTATTCCTTTTTGATTTGAAGAGGGAAATCGACGAACTAAGGGTTGATCAAGCATACAAAGGCTTAAGAACGTCAAGGAGGTATACATCAAACCTCCGTCTAGCTATTTTATCGATTTAAGCATGTTATGATTTTTGCCCTAGTTGATAAATGTTATGATCTAGGTTTGATATTGAGATTATGAGTACGTATGCATGTTTAGCATGATTATATTATAAGCCTAGAAACGATATATCGACGTAGGGATCGAGTTGTGTGGATTTTGGAGTATATTTGGTATATTTGCCCCATATTGAAATGTTATGGTTAAATCTCGATTCCAATATGTTTTGATAGTTTAGATCATGTCTAGACTCATTATGTATGTTTAGAAACCATTTGGTGTTGTTAGAAATCGATTGGACGAATCCGGATAACCGTTTGAGCCAAAACACAAAAATTCTGCCGAAGGCTTCAAGCCTCTGTTTCGACCGACACAGATTGTGTCGACCGAAACAGAGCCAAAATTTTGATCGACACAATTTGTGTCGATCGACACAAATGTTGTTCCTTGAGATTTTGTTGTTCATTCTTCGTATCGATCGACACACTTCATTTCGATCGACATTCTTGACATAACTAGCCATTTCGATCGACACACTTGGTGTCGGTCGACACACACATGAATTCGGTCGACATTCCTTCATGTCGACCGACACAAACCAAACCGGTTGACACATGCTTCGGTCGACACGCATATGTATGTCAAACATCCATGTCGATCGACACCTCTTATGTCGATCGACACAGACACATAATTTGAAATTTTCAACTTTCATTCTTCGATCGATTCGACTTATCATTTATACCTTTTGATATCCTTTCGATTGATCGATTAATACAACCATATCTCAATTCTAAATTCATCCTTCGATTAATTGAATTCCAATTTCGTTTGATATTCCTTGTATCAATCGACAATGAGATATTATCTTCCATAACTTCTCCAAGAACCTTTTCAATTCAAATCAATTGATTTGCTTGACCAAACTCTTGTAACTCGAACTTCCTTTGAACTTATTGTTAAACCAAACTTGTTAAATCTCAACCTTTGAAATCTTAATTCAATCTTCATCTAAGATCGATAACCTCCTCGATTATTCCGTTGAAACAACTTGATGAGTTCTTATACTCTCAAGCAATGTACGATGATTCACAATGAAACTTATTTCAACCTTAAACTCTTGAAAGTGCATAGTCACTTGACGAAGTCATTTGTTTTGATCAATCAAATTGAATTATTATTCATGCTTCTTGAATTAATGCTCGATATTGAATCACGAGCTATTGAATTAATGTTTGACTACCTTGTCCGTCAAACTAAATTGACAAAATCATTCTTCTATATCCTTATCCGATGGCTCAAACGTGAGAAGTCCAAGATCGATTAAGAGTCTAGAACTATTTTGATGAAGTTAGATTTAATTAAATCTATTATCCCTTGAGGATTTACTCGTATTCCTTATGCAATAGGAAAAGGAAAGAAGAAGATCCATTTCTAGATCCACCAATCACGTGACCACACCTACTCAAGGTGGGCTTTCTTTTACCCCTATATAGTGGGCCAAATTGAATACATGAAAATGATGTTTTCTTTTCAAAGCATATCAAGCATGAAATGAAATGTTTTGTTTTAAACTGCTTTGTCATTGCCTACTGTTTTGTGTTTGCTATCTGTCCTCTCAGTGGGGGAACCCCACTTAGATAAGAACATCAAACGTATTCAACGTGGATGTTGAATGCGCGTATTGCGAGTCTTTAACGATCGTGCCCCGACAGTATGAAAGCTACTACGGGTTAGTGCACTGTGATGCTGACTTGTTAGGGTCGCGCCCTACTCGAACTAGCATCGTGACTGTGGTAGGAGGCCACCTCCCAGTCACATGATTTTGCAGATAGTTAACTGTGTAAAAGAGCATGCTCATTTATGAAATGTTTTGGTGCAATGGGAGGATTTCAAACTTAAAACCCCATGTGCGACCCGATTAAAAAGGCATGACAAACTTATATGTATGTATGTTTTCGGGCATGTGTTCACTAAGTACAATTTGTACTTAGCCCCTCGCATTATTTCTAAAATGCGCAGGTTAAAAGAAGCTTTTGGAGCAAGAGTACGAAGTAGCAGAGGAGTGGAGCTGAAGATTCTTTTTGTAATAGTTAGATGCGGAAGTGTGTATCTTCATATACATACTTCGTTGATAACTTTCCGCTGCTAAACTCCTTGTCTTTTGATTAGACTTTTGTTATCATCAAACTTGTTAAAAACTCTGATATTTGATTCACTCAAGAAGCCACGATTCCTTCTTGAGGAGGCACCCTTTTAATATCTTTTGCTTAACTTGGGAAAAGTGCAATGATTCTTACTCGTCTACTTGAATTCTTCTTATTAATTGATATCCCGAGTGCAAGTCTCGTACCCGATGTGCCTCATTTCCTTGAATATTTCCATGTTATCAAATCGGGGCGTGACATAATAGAAGCTCGAAGACCTGTGAAGTTTATCTTCAAAAGGTAATATTGGGATTCTTTCTAATCCAGAAAGAATCTAGCAATCACTATTGCGGTGCAAGAGTGATTCGTACGGGCAACGCCAACACAAGGATAGGTTCTGGGAAGAATTATAAAACTCCCAGCAGTCGACATCCAAGGAGAAGGGAGGTTTGTCCTCACTCTAATGAGCGACACTGGTTGAAGATTTGAGATCGAGGTGCTTGAAGATGCGCACTGACCAGACGGAGGAGCTACTCAACGTTAGAGATCAGGCCTGACCTTGTACTCATTCTTCTAGTGAATTTTCAGTCAAAGGACTGAAGAGTGGACGTAGAACGATTGTTCGAACCACTACACAAACCCTTGTATCGTTAGCATCTTTATTTCATTATTGTTTGTGCTAGATATATTTGAAACTCAACACATCACGGGTTGAAGTATAAACTGCAATCGGACTAACGAATACACGAGCTAAAATATTTTAGATAAACACTCGCTAAGTCGAGACCTTAGCAAGATACGTGCAAGATAACTTTAATACTTCCGCTGCATATAAAATTACTCTGATCGGGGACCAACGCCGACTTTGAAGCACAAGTTTGAGTTCGAATAATTGAAGAATACTCACTCTCTCATCTAAACAATGCACTCTGTCTAACAAAATTGCATGATTGAAATCCAATCAATCGTATACTGTAATGGAGATCGAGAAGAATACGGTGCAAGAAATTTCTAATATCATAAAGAGTAAAATCAACATATAATTTAAACTATATTATTAGATCGGCCATATTTACTTGTTGCATATTCAATAAAGATAGAAACAAATATTAGTGCTTATTATATTTAAAATACTTCCCAAAATCAATAATTTTATAGTTCACATAAAATCTTGTATGTATATTATTACATAATTTTGGATGAATGAAGTACAAAGTTTGATGAGGTATAAATCATAATCGTATGTGCAATTACAAACAATAATCTCTATTCGATTAGGAGCACATGATCCAACTCCTTTGTAAGATCCTGCACACAATTCTTTGCAATTCACTTTATCACACTCTGTTGGGTTAATCAGAATTTTGCATTTCTCTTTACCCTCCGCACCTGCAACAATTGCACAAAAAATAACTAACTTATTAAAAAAATAATGTATTATGAGATTTATAATATTAACTATATAGAGATATACATGATAGAAGAAGGAAAATAGATAGAGACCTTTTTTTTCTTAATTTGAGCTCTCTATTTAATCTAATTGAATTGTGTGCATTGTAAATTGGTGGTGTGGATGTGTGGTTTATATAAGGGGTAATCACTAAATTTTTTAAGAAAACACCATCTCATTGCATCAATTGTTCATATTTATTATGAATATTTTTTAATTTCGAGATCTGTTAAATTTATTGATACAAATTTAGTACCATATATAATTAAACCCCCTTAGTACAATATCCTATAAATATTTATACAAATTTATAGATGAACAATTATGGAGTTGTATATTTTATTTTAAATCGAATTAAAATTAAAATAGGTAATTAATTATGTAACTAAGACATTTGGGATTATACCCATTTTATAATATTTTAACTAAAATAGAGATGATTTCGAAATAAAGGAACAAAATCTGAAATTTGATACATATTTCTATTTTTTTAATTAATTATAATTTGCCCACGTATTTCAAGGAGATAATTAAAGAATGTTTTCACACAATAATACGTAAATTAATTATAGGGGGTAATATTTAAGAAAAAATCAATATAATTGATTTGTACATATTTTTCTAAAATATATAGATGTAATTCTAAAATTTAATTTGTGTGCTCCTAAAATCATTCTAGTTTAATTGATTTCTACTTGAATTATACAAATTTTTCGAAAAAATATAGATTAATTATAAAGAAATGATAATTCATGAAACATCAATGTAATTGAGTTATATATATTTCCCTAAAATATATAGATTAAAATCTTCTATAATTCATTTCTTAAATAAGTAAATGATTTGATGGTATTTTGTTAAATGTGTCATAAATCAGTGTAATTGATTTCTAAATACTTATATAGATTAATTCTAGAGAAATTATAATTCAAGAAAAATCAATCTAATCGATTTACACTATTTACCTAAAATATATAGATTAAGATCTTACATATTTTCTTTAGTTTGTAACTTAAACAATTTAATAATATTTTGTTAAATATGTCATATATTCTCCTAATTATATGAATATGACGTAAATATCTAGAATAATTCCATAATTATTTGGCCAACTAAAACTATGTTATGTATGAATTGAAATAATATATAAAACGTGTATTAATTGGCCAATTAATATGATATTAAAAAAAAAATTGTATCTACAAAATATAATTAAACAGAGTTGTAATCATATGTTAACCACTTCCCAGATGTTACATGTTACCTCGCTGGCTGTGCATTATCTAGACAAGCTTACTACATTATCTAGGCAAAATCAGGTACATTGCGAAGATAATGTACTGGAGTACATTACATTATCTATTACAGTTTGTAATGTAGTACATTATCTTCGCAATGTACCTAATTTTACCTAGATAATGTAGTTAGCTTGTCTAGATAATGCACCGCCAGTAAGGTAACAGGTAACATCTGGGAAGTGGTTAACATATTAATGCATCCCTAAACATTCATAAATAATTATTAAATAACTTTATAGTTGTTTGTTATAAATATATTTATTTGGTGGACATTACTTAAGATATACTTTAGAGATATATATCATATCTTTCTAGATTTTTATAGATGATATGATTTCATCCTTATATATAGGACATGATATTGTAATTCTCTACACATCAATGATTAATAATATTCTCTATTTTCTCTCCATCGTGTTCTCTTTATGGTTTTCTTTCTATTATTGTTTATCTGTAATATACGAATGATTCGATTTACAACACGTTATCATCACGAAGCTCTAATCAACTGAGAAACTTTGGTGTGTATGCTCTAGGAAAGAATCGTGTCTTTCCTGCAAGGTAATTGAATAGTATCTTCCAATTTGATGAATCCTACTTACTTGATTAATTCATTGTATTGTGGTTATACTAGTATTTCAAATTATTGAAATCTAATTAGATCAATTACCGTGCATCATTAATCAGTCTTAGAATTCGATATTTAGGATGTAATCCATTGTTGTATTCAACTGGAAAAAATATAATATCCACTTATTAGATTAGTGGGATGAAAAGCTGATTATATAACTTTGTGCAGCTATGGATCATTAGATTTGATTGATATATCGAGAAATTATATATTGATTACTTGAATATTTATGTTCTCTTATTTAGATTTTAAAATTTCTCAGATACGGCATGTTTTGAAAATTAATTATACGGTTATATCTAAAAGTTTAATTTATTAATTATGTTTACATGATTTTTTTTTAGAATAAGAGTTTACTGAATTTTCTATTTCTTCTACCTATAAATGCTTATTACTATTTCTTTTGCTAATAACTCTGTTGACGTGAAATATATTTAAATTGCTTTATTCATTTATGTGGATTTTGCCCAATTCATAATTTTATTTTATCAACATGATTGTTGACTGTCACGACAACTATTGTGTTTCTTTATAATTATATATTGATCACGTCAGCTTATTAATTTAATTAGAATGAAATTTATTTTATGCAATATGATGTTATGGTTATATTTTGATTATGATTAAAGTTAATTTTATTAGTGTCCTTTTGTTGAAGGTAGACAAATACAATTGCTTTTATAATTTATATAATAAACTTTTACATAGTTTGAAAATGTCTGATATCAACAAAAGATAATTTGTTGAGCTCGTCCTTGATGGCAGTAACTATTTAACATGAGCTTTAGATATTGAGATTCATCTTCCATCATGTGAACTAAGCGAGACTATAATTCAAGGTTCTTCAAGTAGCTTTGTCCAGAAGGCAAAAGCTTTACTTTTTCTTCGTCATCACCTTAACAAAGACCTCAAAAATGAATACCTCACTGAAAAGGATCCTGTTATCTTATGGCAATCCCTGAAGGATCGCTTTGATCAACAAACTATTATCCTACCTCAAGCACAATCTGATTGGCTAAATTTGCGATTTCAAGATTTTAAGTCTGTAAATGAATATAATTCAGCTTTACACCAAATTTTGTCGCAATTAAAACTCTGTAAGTAGAAAATTACAGAGACTGAAATGATATAAAAACACAATCAACATTTCATGCTAGTAATCTCGTACTCCAGCAGCAGTACCAAGCTAAAAATTATGGTAAACATTATGAACTTATATCTGCTTTACTAGTAGCAGAAAAATATAACTAACTTCTTATGACAAACCATAATGCAAGACCTGTTGGTTCACAAGTTGTGCCTGAAGCACATGCTATTGACCAACAATACAATGCTACCAGAGGTAGAGGACGAGGTCGAGGATACATTCGTGGTAGAAGAGACTGGTCACAATGGGTGACCGAGATCATGGATATAACAATAGATCTCAAGGTTATGGAAGAAGAAATGACAATAAATCACACCTACAAAAGGCAAATTCATCTCAACAAGCAGCTGACAAGAAAGTCTGTTATAGGTGTGGATGTGATGGTCATTTGTCTCGCATATGTCGTACTCCTTTGCACTTAGTGGAAGCATATCAAAGAATATTAAAAGAAAAGAAGGGCAAAAATACCCAAGATTTGCCTGAAGCAAACTTGGTTATCAATCATGATGAAGATGATGATGATGACTTATTGAAAGATGAGCTCATTCAGGATGAAGATCCAAACAAATTGAACTTTTAAATTCCTTTAAAGATCTTTAGGATTTCTTATATTTGGCATTCCTTTTATTTTTATTTTTATTTTCGTTTATGAACTTATTGAGCATTTCTTTTAATTATCTATGCACAATGACATTATTAAAGAGCTTTATTTACTTGAACATTTATTTTTATGCATTTATTCAATTTAATTATCATATTGCGATGAAAATGAGATTTTATGACCCATAATTTTTAATTTTATGGCATGAGTACTTGGGTCATATTGGGCATATTACTATAATGAGTCGGATTATCATAATGTGACATCAAATACAAATAAAAAAAAATTATCTTTCGAAGATATATGTGGACCAATTTATCAAATATTAGGGTCGGTTTTAAAATTCATGGTCCTTATTCCTATAAATCCGACCAGCTGCATATTGTATTTATTCCCCATATAATAGTGTGGTAAATAAATAATCATTTCCCATCTGCGAATTATTTTATTACAGTCTATTTGTATATCACCACCAAAATATACCTTTATGGGCTCTCAACGTAATATAAAAATATACTTTGTACAAAATTCTCCGTCTATAATTAAACCCTAGTAGCCCATTATAGAGTACATTGACTGTAAACATAAAGAAGATCATTTGTCGGCATTAGGGGGAGATATAAGTCCAAAGATAATGGAATGCCGAAAAATGCCAAAGAATAAAAGGATCTTCATAGTTAAAGCCACACAAGAATGAATCAAAACTTGCAATATTTAGCAAGTAATCTGCCAAATGCATTTATAAATGCATCTATTATATATAGTGGAGTGATTGAACTATTGCACCATAAATAATTAAAGACCCTAATGAACCAAATAAATGAAACTCCTTAATACCATAAGTATGAGAGTCTTCATACTAGAAGTATGGGATATATATTGGTGCATTAATTAAAAATCCGCGGTCAATAAAATCAAATATATAAATAACACTCCAATGACCCCTGAACAGGAATATGTGACCTCTCGAAGAGGATTGTCCTGAAGACATGAATCCCAATACATTGCACGTGCACCAAACAATAATATTATTGAGATTGCGGAACAAATAAATCAAAATATTATGGGAAATGATTAAAATCAGATAATGCCATGAATACTATAAGTAAAGGAGAATAACATAAATTTTATAGTTGTCGACAACACAATTATTCCACAATTGCTCCAATCTGGATCCAGCTCATGAATATTATCCCTGCAGGATATAATGATTACTATGAGGTGGTGAAATATAAAGCGATATTAAGATCTCAAGGGTTTTTCGCAGAGACTCATACTTAATTTTAAATAAATTACTCTCCTATTTGAATGTCATAATGTTCCACTACTTGATTTCTTTGGCAGAAAATAAATATTTATATATGCAGTTACTAAATTCCATGACTACATATTGATATGAGTCATTGTACGATAATATTTATATTAAATCCCTGATGGATTTTATAGAAAATAGATCGCAACATATATAGGGATGATATCACTGTATAAATTCCTCTTGAAGAAGGAGTATATTAACTTGAAAATTAATTCATGCCTAAAGACGGAGTATGAAATAAAAAGATTTGGATAAGACCAAGTATTATGTCGACAATCTCTTGAAAGAATTATTATAATTATTTTTAACACCAATCGATGTATAATAAGAGTTCTAGAGAGATCTATTATATCTATTCAGAACACTAATGTCATTTGATCCCCAGAAGTGGATAACGTCTTATTTAGACTTAAAGAAGATAACATGATTTTTTGGACCAGAAGTTCTTCATTTAAATGTCTTTTGTAAACTATATTATCAGGCCTGATACAATGTTCAAAATTATCTTGCTAGCAAGACTTGGTGCTTCTCTTACTAAGAGACATTGAAATAAGCACATTATTTGTTATCTTTAAGGTATACAAGTCTTGGTATATTATATAAGAAACCAAGTATGACATTGGTGGTTTAAGTAAAAAAATAAATATTTATTTGATCTTGATAATTATAGATCTTGGACTGGTTATTTTGTTATCTATTGTGGTATTGACATTCTTATCACTTTGAATACTTTCTAAACCACTCATAGATAATAGTTTTCTTAGAGTTACAAAAGGTGTATGATTAATATTCTTTTGTTTATATTGAAAGATCGTATGATATTATGATACCTGAAATATTCCTCATCCTCCAGTGTGAGGATAATAAACCTGTGTTGCATAAATAATTAGTGGGTACACTAGATAAATTTAATGAGGTTTATTACTCGTATTCATTTACCCACATCAACTTTCCAAGAATGATTGTTTTTCAGAATGTTTGATCTTGTGATAATCCTGAAGATTATTCATAAAGTCACTTCGTACATATGTGAATAATATTGCATCATTTATAATTTTAAGATTATTATGTTGAGCGAAGTGATAAACTCAAACTAATCATGAAGATTTTGAATATCATTATTTTGAGGGGGAGCGACATTTTGAAAATAAAACCTTGAAGGTTTACATTATGCCCAAAAGGCTAAATTGATGTACTCTTTTTCCCTTGCTGATTTTTTCCCATTGGATTTTCTTAGTTAAGGTTTTTAATGAGGCATATAGTGCAACACATAATAAACGTATGTCATGTACTATTTTCCTCGACTGTTTTATCCCATAGGGTTTTCAGCGAGGTTTTTAATGAGACGTGAACATAACGAAGTAATGTCCAAGGGGGAGTGTTATAAATATATTTATTTGGTGGACATTACTTAAGATATACTTTAGAGATACATATCATATCTTTCTAGATTTCTATAGATGATATGATTTCATCCTTATATATAGGACATGATATTGTAATTCTCTACACATCAATGATTAATAATATTCTCTATTTTTTCTCCATCGTGTTCTCTTTATGATTTTCTTTCTATTATTGTTTATCTATAATATACGAAGAATTCGATTTACAACAGTTAAATTATATCTACTAAAATAATTTTCATAAAAATAAAACTTAACTTTCAATAGATTTTTGATTGTTTATAATTATAGAATATTTTACATATTTATTAAGAAACTTAAGAGTTATTTAATAAATAATTAATACAATTAAAACCTACTATGTATTATCTTCAATTTTATTTTAATATATATATAAATATAAATTCATAATTTTTGCGAAGTCAGAGTCTAAAAACAAACTCGACAAAAGAAATAAAGAGCCATAGAAACTATATGAGTCCAGAAAGGAAACTTTGTTGTCTGTTGGGAAAATCCAATCCCTGCCCCAAACTCCAAATGATAATTGCTGCTTCGAAATTCTGAAATCCCGTCAATCGGCTTACTTCTTCGCCAAAATTGACGATGGCTCTCTTCTCTCCATCGTTTTCTTTCCGAATCTCCACAGCCACTCCTCATGGCCGCCGTCGTTGTTTTGTACAATCCTCTCAAGCCACCATAGCCGTGGAGACCGCTTCATCTCCAGCCACCGACCTCCTCCTTCAAGTCAAAGACCTCTCTGCTGTTATCGCCGAGTCCAAGCAGCCTATTCTCAAAGGTGTTAACCTCACCGTCCGCCAAGGGGAGGTACTTACAGTTTGGGGATTTTATTCAATTAATTGAACGTTTTGTAGCCTTTGCCAGCAGTTGGCTGCTTTCTTATATGCTTAATTAGATTTTTTGAATTGACAATGAGGCTGAACGCTTTCTGTGAAATAGTTTCGAAAAGAAAATAAAATGTGTGGACTGTAGAAAATGTTATTTTTGGTTAGCGTCTAATTTGCTACTGAATTTGAAAGGTTCATGCTGTAATGGGAAAGAACGGCTCTGGGAAGAGTACATTTGCAAAGGTCAGTTGTTACATCTTGTTTTAGTTGTGATTTTGCCTTTTGTAGTTCTTGGGATATACCTAGATTCTTCTTTCCACCTGACAGTCTTGTTAATTATTTACGATTTATATGGGTATTTTTTTTCCGAATTAACCGTGAAGTTCCTGCTGATCCAAAACCATGCTTTAATCTGGGTTTTGCAACTTTTGCAACCTTGCGCTAACAAGACTCTCCGTTTGGACTGTTGCTAGGCTCCATTAACATTGTAATAACCATCTATTTTGTTAAGAACACATGCGACTATTTTCTTTGAAAATAAGCCAGTTGACAATGGTCCTACTTCTAGAGAATTCTTGGCAAGACTACAACTCTACAACAGCTCTGTTATGATTTTTATGAGTTTATGAACCAGGATCTACGTTTAGTGTGATTGCTATGTGGCTTATGGCTCATGGTGCTGTAGGAAAATGCATTTAGTCTTAAATTCCATTTTTGAAACCTTTCATGGATGTGTTCGTCATTTGTTCTCTATTTGATTTTCTTTTATGTGTGCTACCTTATAGTATGATTATATGCTTTCCAGCTATTAGCTATACTGCTATAGATCAATTGCCTTAAGTTGCCATAGAAGTAGTTTCTTTGAATCTGCGTGTGATTATTTAATTGTCTCAGGTCCTTGCTGGTCATCCCGATTATGAAGTCACAGGAGGCAGTATAACATATAAAGGGCTCGATCTGCTTGAGATGGAACCTGAGGAAAGAGCTGTTGCTGGATTATTTATGAGCTTTCAGTCACCAGTTGAAATACCTGGTGTGAGCAATATTGACTTCTTGAACATGGCTTACAATGCTAGGAGGAGGAAACTTGGACTACCAGAGCTTGGTCCAATTGAGGTAGTTTTTTTAATGTTTCCTTTTCCTCTGCATATTTATTCTATCTGAAGGTGTATTATGGTTTTAAAAGTAAAGGAAATTGGTAGTTTATTTTCCGAAATCATGTATGATTCATTCCTTTGCATTAGTTGTGTTTGTTTGTAAGTTTTATATGTTGGACTGCCCACATAACTTTCCCAGACTGCTTTTTTTTTTTTTTTAATCTTGCTTTTGTTTACTGTTCCTTCATGTTGGGGTAAATTTCTGGACTGTTCTGATCTGTGTTTAAAAAAGCGCGCCTCGGGCGCGCCTAGGCGGTGAGGCGCGCCTCGAAACAGGCCGGACGCCTCTCTGACTGTGATGCGCGCAGGTACCTCGAGGCGTGCCCGAGGCGCCCGAGGCGAGGATGCAGTCGCCTCATGGAATATCAGCAATTCTTAACTTTTTTTTTTTGTTTTTTTGTTTTTAATATTTAAATCTATACTAATATAACCCTAATTATACCCATGAACGACCAGCCCCAACCCTCGACACATTCAGAAAACACAATTTGTCATTCTCGAAGCTATCCCCTGCGCCGACGCCGCGACCAATCAGTCCTGCGCGCCATTTTTTCTTTTCTTTTAAACTGTCACTTCTCATTCCCTCACAATTCCTTATCCTTGCTTTTCTTTAGATTTTTTTTTCAATTTTTTTTGATTTTGGATTTTAGAATTGGGACTTGGATTAATGTTTTTAACTTGATTGTGATCTTGTGAAATGTTAAAAAGGAATTTTAATTATTCAATCTATTTTGTTTAATATATTTCATAAATTAATTTTTTAATGACATATATATATAAATATAATTTATATATATTATTTTTAAAGGGTCCTTGAGGCGCTCGCCTCGACCTGAGTCGCCTCACGCTTTTTTAAACCAAGGTTCTGATATACATATTCGGGATGTGTTCTTTTTTTCTACTCACAATGCAAAACTTCATTATTGCAGTTTTATGGCTACGTTGCACCCAAGCTTGAGCTTGTGAATATGAAGACAGACTTTTTAAACAGAAATGTGAATGAAGGATTCAGTGGTGGAGAGAAAAAGCGCAATGAGATTTTACAGCTTGCGGTATAAGATCTGGAGTTAGTTTCTGTTGAAAAAATTGCTGTGAATAATTGATTGTTCTTTCAGGTCCTTGGTGCAGAGTTTGCCATCTTAGATGAAATTGATTCTGGATTAGACGTGGATGCTCTTCGAGACGTGGCAGAGGCAGTTAATCTAATCCTGAACTCAACAAACTCAGTTCTGATGATCACCCACTATTTACGTCTCCTGGAATTCATAAAACCAACATACATCCACATAATGGTAAGATAGCCAAGCCAAGCCATGTATGTTATTTTGCATCCTGTATCTATCTATGTGCATGCTTCAATAATAATGTTTCATGTTGCAGGAGAATGGGCGTATAGTGAAGACTGGGGATATCACCATTGCTGAAGTTCTGGAGAAAGAAGGCTACAAGGCAATTTCTGCAACCTAATTGGGATGAATGACGATACCAGGTTTCTCTTCTCAATAATTTGTCTTTCTATTTTTTTTAAAAAATAACAGATAATGGACTTCACATGTCACGTTCCCATCCATTCAACTCAAAAATGTAAATTAAAATTAAATCAAGTTGATAATAGTGCATACTGGCACGGTTAAGAGTATTGTGATTTGAGTTGATGAGTGTTTTTCATAAATAATACTCTCCCTCTCTTTCGTTTGTTCCAAGGTGATATTCATGATGTACTTAATTTATGTATCTTCCAAGACTGATATATTCATCTATATATATATATATATATTAAAATTTTTTAAGACCGGACACTTTATATAGAAACTTCACTTGCATTAATGGTTCATTAATTAAACTGATTAGTTCATTTACCATTAAGTTGAATATTCTATATCAATTCACAATATAATTCAAAATTAAGTTATGATATTAATGGAAATAATTAATATGTATGATTTGGTTTATCAATAATATATTAGAAACTTTTATTTTTCTACAATTTATTTAATACTTATGATTAACATACATTAATATATTGTAATTTATTAAATAGTTTATTGATAAACTGAATTATAAAGTCTATTGAAATGTTATAATAAAAAATTAATTTAAAATCGCAAATTAGTGATAGTAATTACGTACTTTATGAGGACTAAATAATTACGAAATTTTAATTATGAATACAATGTTTTTATGAAATTAATCTTATATTGCTTTATATATAAATCCACTCCAAATTTAATTATATCAAGACAATATTAATTTAATTGTATTTAAGTTTTAGATGATAGACATTAAATAGGAAAGAGTAATCATATCAATATATTGGGATTATTACTACATTAATCCTTGCTAGATTTAAAAGTCTTAGCCAATCAATTTAAAACCATCAACTCGAAATATAGGAGATTACAATTGATTTCGTCAATATTATTCCCAAATTAGTTGATTTTACAATATAATTATAATTTGAATACATGATTTTATAAATTAAGGAATCAATGTCATCATGATTTTACAATTAGTAATCAAATTAAACACAATCCTTAAATCATGGCACGATATGATCAAACATTGGACATTCTATATATATTGTTATATTCTCGCTATAAATACGAGTTCCCTATTTACAATTTCATCAACTCTCTATTTCCTCTCAAATGAAAAACCTAATTATGCTTCTTGGTTTTATTTTATTTTATTTTCTTTTGTTATTTTTGTAGGTAATATTATTTGGCTTCAGATTAAGATTCAAATAATGAATCATGTATTTTGTAAGGAGATAGACAAAAGTAAATGAATGCATATTTGCACGAAGTCTCACATTTTAATGCGAGATCAAAGCACCAATGTAATTTGTGTTGTATGATTTATCATATTTTTTTTTTCTTCTTATTATGGATATAACTTTTGCTATATAAATTCTCTACACTCTTTAGTACTTTTTTTTTTTTTTTTTTTTTTTCTGTTGTGTTTTTATGTAACTTTCTTATACATTTGATATTGGCACTTTCCTTCTTAAAAATTATTATGTCAATATTAATTTTAGTTTTATTTTACTTTATTTAGTACTATTTTATTATAATATAGATATACAGTAAATAATGTTGTTTAAGGAACATTTTCAATAATTTATTATCTTTACTAATTTTTTGAATAAAACAAATATAATTTCTTTTATAGGTTAATTTATAAATTAAATTCATATTTTTATAGACTTTGTAATTGATATATTTTTTATTTTATCGAGTTTAGGTATGCAGTTAGATGAATAATATAAAAATTAATTTATATTATAATATACTAATACATCATAATATTAATGAATAAAAGATAAATATTATATAATTCGCGCATCGCGCGGGTGAAAAACTATTTAATATACTAAATAAGAACAGCCAAATTACTGTTCATTTTAGCGGCAACTCAACAATTTTACCGCCTATATATCATGCAAGTTTAAAAGCCATGCAAACAGAGAAACAAAACATAACATTACCATCTTTTTAAATACTGCACAATAAAATTTAAATGTGTAAAATATTGTACCAACTTCCATTAATTCAAAATGATGTCCAACTGTTATCAGAATTTGCATTAGTATATGATCATACTTTTAAACTTGAGCGGAGCAAAAAATATTTAATATCGTGAGTAAGAGTTAAATCAGGTTCTAAAAAAAATCCGGGCCTAAACTCCAATTCTAAAGTAAATTATTTTTTTAACTAAAAACAATACTTGATTTTATGGTATATAATAATCTTAAGTTATGTAACACCCCCTTCTAGCCTTCCCAACAAGGGGCGAGTTACAGTCATGGGTTTTCAATATCCAATCAATTTTAATAACAATGAAAATAAACTTAAAATAATTTCCATAGAAGTAAGAGTTAACATTTCAAAAACAATTACAATGGGAAGGAAAATAACTGATCAGAGTTGTGCAACGTGTGTGTTAAGCGTGGTGTGATATGCATATGAGGATGCATATCACAGAACCTCTTCTCAAAATCCGTACAAGCAGCTCTGCCTTTACACCCTGCACCTCCTCATCCTTTGCTTGCAACCTGCACGTTTTAGAAATAACGCTAGGGGCTGAGTACTTTCGTACCCTGTGAAAATATGCCCGAAAACTACAGTTATAGATATGAAAGCTATGCACACACACACAGATGATCATGGGGTTTTATTGAAAGTAACCATGTCATCCAAAACATTTTGTTCACTCGAGCTAACTACAATGTTAACATATTTGTTTAATCGTTGTGTAACTGGAAATTTGGCCTGTTTCCAAGTTACGATGAACAGATGGGAATAGACGAATCACTCCGCCCACTGTCATCAATTTGTGCACAAGGTTTCAGTATCACACTATTTTGGAACACGCTCGAGTTAGTTTATATTTCATCATAGTTCATCGTAAGGTTTGTTGATCTTAGATGTTAGGTTTGTTAACCTTTTATTTCACAGATTATCGAGATTTGCTCAAGTACCAGTTTGGTCTCGGTCCTTATCTTTCAATCAATCTCTCTGTTGATGGGAATCAACCAGAGGAACAGATATGCAACACAAACATTTTATGCATAGCAATCTTTTAAAATAAAACATTTTTCACATGCTTTTGAAAACAAAACGCATTTGGTTTTATACGGAAAATAATTCCCACCTGGAGTATGCTTGGTCTAAAGATGCTTCCCGCTAGGTGAGCTTAATCCTCGAAATCCTCAATCTCCTACGATAATAGGGATTAACCGATTAAGTTAACGGTCTAGGATAACCACATGCTTATTCAAATCCAAAAACCAACTCATGAATTAACTCCAATAATATAACCCTTAATCTCATCATTTAACCCCAAGTCAACATCCTTAATCAATCAACCTTCTATGGTTTACGATTCCAAACTATGCTCAACCTTAAATCCAAATTCGAAAATCCAATAATTATCACTTGTAAACTCATCTTTCTTGCTCAATATGCATTTCAAATCAATATATATTCAAATGGGTTGAAAGGATTTGAACTTGGATGGAAAATATCTTAAAAACCATGATTTATACTTTAGGGTCGAAGTCCATTCCGAACGGGATGCGTTCGTCCCGAGCGGGATGAACGAATTTCAAAAATTGGCCAAAGGCCGTAACAGATTCCGAGCGGGATCACTTCCATCCCGAAAGGGATCATCCTGTCCCGGAAGGGATGGCCCTGCCACCCTGCGCGACTTTTGCGAGAGCCGTCCCGAGCGGGATGGCTTCGTCCCGTTCGGGACGAGTCGTCTTCCTAGTGAACTCCGGCCCTGTAACTCCGATTTCCCATCGTTCTAACCACCCAAATCAACATGAAATTATATCTATTCAATCCTTAAACACCCTAGATGACGATTCTAGCAATGGATTGCGAATTATACGCCAATCTACAAGTGGGGAGTTTCTCACCGGAGTTTATGGAGATTGACGGCGGTGGAGGGGTTTTCCGGCGACGAATCCTTCAATACTCGATGTCCGAATACTCCTTACACTCACAGGAACACGAATCTAGCATCCATTTACTGATTAACGACCGGAAACACAAGTTATTTGGAATTAAAATCAGAAAAATCGCACCAAAACTCACCTCTCTTCCAACGGCGATAACTTCTCCGTTTCTCAACCTCCCGAAGCCCACGAGTAACCAAATCGAAGGTCTTTGAACGTACTACGAGATGGCGGTGGCTGCTTGCCCTGAAACGGCCGGAGTTGGCCGGAATTTACGTCGGAAAGTCGTCTGACGGAAAGGGTTTTGGGGTGAAGATGGTTTCTCTATTTTCTCTCTCTCTAACTTGATATATGATGGAAAAAATGTTATAATGCATAGTTTCTTCTATTTATACCTTCCTCCATAACTTATATCATAGTATATCATTTCATTGATATAATATCATAGATCAATCATAATCCATGATTAATTCCACCTTATAAAATAATAATTCCAACATGAGACCTCATATTTCATTCTCCCACCATTAATATTTCAATTTAGGCTTGATAACTTCATCAAGATCTTAAGATAGCCAAGCTCAATAACATAATTGACTTCTCCAACTTCAATTAATTTAAATTCGAATGCTTCCCGATAAAAGAAATTCCTTATATTAACTCCAAACAACTATTACAAGGCTAAAAATAACACGGGGTGTTACAAGTTAATAATACAAACCATATTAAAACTGTTTGATTCGGCTGATTTAAACAGTTTGAAAGATTATTAAACTAATAATACAAACAATGAGATTTTTTTTTCAATTTGATTATAAATATTAATGAAAGAATGATACAAAAAATAAAACTAATATAAAAATATTTCGCTTGTCATTAATTATAAAGAGGAGATAAGTAATAAATAAATATAGTGTTGTGGTTGTAAGAAAGAATGAAATATAAGTTAATTTATAGGGTTACACTTCGAAAGAATGTACACATCCGACATATAATATTGATATATTAGCTTTCTATCAAATAATATTTTTTTTATTATTATTATATTGAAAATAATTCTATTTATACAGCTGGTTCGGCTGAAATGGCCGATTTCATCCTTCAAACCATCGGCCAAACCAAATTACCCAGTTTGAGATTTTTCAAACTAATCCGACCAATCATTTTTTAAAACCAACCAACTGATCATAAACCGGCCAAACCGTGTACACCCCAAATTACATTGTAATAATTCCTAAAATATGTTGTAGTTTCATGAGTTTTAAAATTTTGATTTATTTACATCTATTGAAAGTGTAGTGTGGCGTACCTTATTTACTACAATTATAATAATATTTGATGTACTGAAATTGAAAGAGGTATACTAATATTTTTTATATGATTAATATAATATTTTTTTATTATAAGATTGCCACTCATTTATTAGTTCCAATATCCATGACAATCAATAAAGATTATGGTTAATAATTGAAACAAGTTGACTTATTTTTTAAAAATTACATTTTAATTCATAAACAATTATATGTTGTTGTTTTAGAGGTTTTAAATTTTAATTTGTTGATATCTATTGAAATGTACTGTAACTAACATTATTTACTACAATTTTATTTTTTATTTTTTTTTATAAGTGTACATTAATCTTAAACGCACATACCTATTCACACACTCAAATGTCCCCTTTGGAGCTCGAAGATGCATCATACAATTATAATAATATTTTATGTACTAATTAAAACTAAAAGAGGCATATTCATATTTTTTTATGATACTTGATATAATAATTCCGTGCAACGCATGGGTGAAGTGCTAGTAAATATATTAAAAGACAACCGTAGAAACACTGTAGCTAGCGCGGGTAAAAGTCCGCTCAAAATTCATGCAACAATCACACCTGTCCGAAATTTACTATCTTTATTTTCAATTTTTAAATAATTTTACTCTCTGCAAAAGAAAAAGTAGAGTCAGGACAATTATTATTACCTGACACACACTTTTCGAGAATTCAAATTTCAAAAGCTATATACCACAATTGATAATAAAGAAAATTTCAATTCGCCTCAGTTTAAATATAAAGGCATTGTCCGCATATCTGGAGTCATCGTCCGCAAACATAGATGAAGAAGTCGAAGGACAGAAGAGAGGAGAATGAGAACCTGCAGCCGTGTATTGAGCATAGGGATGTCAATAAAGCCCGAAATCGATGGGTCGGCCCAAAATCGGTGGGCTAAAATGCGGGTTAGGGTAAAAAATTTTCAACCCGAAATTATTTTTAACCGAACGGGTTGAACCCGACGGGTTGGCGGCCCGAACGGGCTGAGCCCGGTGGGTTGCGGGTCAGCCCGTAGGTCCGGCAATATTTAATAATATATTTAATAATTTATTATTTATTATTTCTAATATTATTTATATCCTACTATACCCATTAATTATATACCTAATTTCCTAGACCTAATTTTCCGTCACACAAAATCTCATCA
Source organism: Plectranthus barbatus (assembly GCA_026898455.1). Taxonomy (NCBI): domain Eukaryota; kingdom Viridiplantae; phylum Streptophyta; class Magnoliopsida; order Lamiales; family Lamiaceae; genus Plectranthus; species Plectranthus barbatus. Next base: position 303,064 of record JAPKLW010000371.1, on the reverse strand, counting down.
ATCTCTTCCAATGACGTAGTCCTTTACCCTCAAATCGAAAAATCTCTCATTGTCTTCCACTCGTCACTCTCCTAATTAGCGTACCTACTCATTTCTTCCTTTCAAGAACCTTTAGCCACTCGTTGTTATGTTCACCCAAGTGAAAGCTATATTTAATTTTTTAATCATTATTTTATCATTTTATACGTTGAGAAATGTATTTCTATTACTTGAATTAGTTGGTATATAAGGATTGATGTTTTTCTTTTCTTTTCAAACTATGATTATCCACTTATCTCTTTTTTTTTTGCAAAGATATTGATATTTGATGTCTTTTATTTATGTTGGTTCATCATTTTCTTTTTTTATTTTATTTTAGGGGTTGTTAAAATATTTTAAGAAAATCTTTACAAAAATAAACTCGTAAATATTGCCAACCCGACGGGTCACCCCGAAAACCGGTGGGTTAGGGTTAGGTTCAAGAATTTTTAGCCCGATAAAAATTCAGCCCGATTCAGCTCGGACGGAATAGCCCGCAGCCCGATAGGGTTAGCCCGAAACCCGGCAGGTTAGCCCGATTGACATCCCTAATTGAGCAGCCCTGCTGCTGAAACAAGATGCACCAGCATTCTGAGGGCCCTCTCCCCCTGTCTCAACTACGTCACCGGAAACTCATCGTTTCCATCCACATCCTGCTGCTCCCAACTAGGCACCGTAGTCTCATCACAGCCGCGGTGCTTGTGCTCACTGCTCAACGGCACCGCCTCATCTTACGGCTTCAACATTAATCAAATCCTAGCATTCGCTTTCCCCGATGCTTGCGGCGTCCAAACTCCTCTGGCCAGCAGATGCAACGGTGAGATCCATGCTCTTCATCTTTAGCTTCACTCTCACCATGTGTTTGCTCTATCGCTTAATTAAAAATCTATAGATTCAGCTGCGAATGCGCCGATTGCTGCTACCATTCCATCAGGTAGTATAAACTTTCAACAAAAACATATACGCTTCATCAGCACTGCAATCAAAATTAAAGATGATTTCAATTCGTTCAACGGTGAAACAGAAGGAAATAATTGCAACAGTTAAAAGATGATAATGTTATGAAAAAAATTGCAGAAAAAAAGGATAAGTAACAATGAGAAGAAAAAACATTAGAACACCAGACAATTTTTGGTGAATCCAAGAGCTGCATATTCCAATCATTCTATACAACTTCACCGCCTATTTCAGGTTCAGCTTCTCTCAGGCCTGTCACTGTACCAGTTCAAAACATATTAAGGTTAATTGTCAACGAGAGTAGGACACCGGCGACTGGATTGCAGTTCCTGTGACCAAGACGGTGAGCAGTGGCTTTAGTGCAACTGTGCAGAGGAATAAGGTCAGGGTGGCTTCAAATCTGCGCTACTGCACGAGAGAGTCCCCGGCAATGGGTTGGAGCTATAGCTGATGAATTATCAAAATTAGCATCCTCAATCATCACAATTAGATGTTGAAAAAAAATCATCCAAAAGAAAACATTCATGTCTGATCATGCAAATCTTCAAGTTTTCGAAATAAAAGAAACAAGATGAGAGAGATGATTGAAATAAGAGGCTAGAGATTGCATGTAAAAGAAAAATGTAAGTTAATGTTACAATTTTCAAGGAAATGGAGTAGTTAATGTTACAATTTTCAAGGACATGGAGTGGTATAAACAAGATAATGTACAAGATTGCAGCAGAGAATAAAGATACTCTGCCATTTGGTAAATTTTTTATTTTCCCTTTTTGTTTTGCCCATTTAATTGTAAATTTTAATTTTTTCATTTAATTTATTTTCCAAGTTAAAGTAATTTTCTATTGTTATGATTGTAATTAAAGTATACACATAGTTGATTATTTTGAGTTTATTTTTAATTCTTTTTATTATCATAAGATTTTATTTATTTAGTAATGAAATAACTGAATATAAAAGAAAACGAGTCTTGGTAATTAATGGGTGCAATGACAGGAGCATCTCCACTGCCTTCCAATAGAATATGCACAAGAGAATGAAAAGAAAAATTGATGGGTTTTCACTACAATACCCACTAGGTAATTAATCTCAATATAAAAAAACATGAATATGTATTTTCTCTGAATTCCCAAGTTCAAAATTGATGGAAAGAAAAATTAGAATTAGCACCAATAAAGTAAAAATAAAAAACAGAAAATGATAATAAAATGTAAACCCATATTGATTCAATTCAAAAATAAGTAACGAAAATACATAAAAACTACATACATAATCTAATTGTAGAAACATTGGAAGAAAAAGCGAAAAAAATTGAAATAAATAAACGACAAGTCGGTTCAAGACAGAACGAACAAGCCAGCAATGCCAAAATTGGTTTGACTGATTAACTATCTATATGAATGATTAAATGAAACATGTGCCAAAATTGGTATGCATAAAAAAACATAACTTGCATCAACTACCAAAAAAAAAAAAAAATGCCCTCCAACCTTTAAAATTGAAACAGCTAATATCACAAGAAATCGCCTTCTCCCACAACAAAAATCGAAATGAATATAATTATCACTCGAACAATACAAAATTCGTAAACACAAATCAACTGAAGTCCAAAATATGGCCCCAAAAGTTACAATGTTCATCACCAAAAAAAAAGGGACTAAAATTACGACAAATTCTCGAAGGGGAAAATCTAAAACCATTAAATCCATTAAAATGTTAAGGGTGAAATCTTCAAAAATAAAAATAAAAATTTGACTACAATAGAAAACTTTAATTGCGGAAACACCATTAAAAAGACAGGAGAATAAAATTGCAGTGAAAAGAGCCATGCTTAGGAAAAATGAAGAAGAAGAATGAGGAAAGTAAGTGGAGAATTATAACAACAAAAGATGATTTAAATTTTAAACAGCGAGTATATTTACATTACATTGGGAGTAGATATACTGTAGATAAAGGAAATAAACATGAAAAGTCAAAATAAAATAAGTGATGGGACTTGGGAGTTAGACATGTAGAGAGAGAAGATGGTATGTGTCTCATGGATTCAATGGATTTATAATATATACATACATACAATAAATATACATATTGTATATTAATGGATGTCAATATGTCATATCCTGTTTGCCACTACCGGTTAATACGAGAATTTAAATAATTTTTCTTTGTAATTTGTACAAGAATATTTACATTATTTTATATATAAATTTGAAAAAGCTCAACTGCTCAAGTACTAAAATTGATTGAGTGAGTGAATATCTCTAGCAATGACACTCCACAACCCAATCTAACAATAAAATAATACTCCCTCTGTCCCGGTCAAATTGTCCACATTTGACCGGACACGATAACCAATGAATGTGAGTGGTAGTGGGAGTTAGTGGGATGAATATTTTATTGATGAGTGTACAGAATTTGCTATTTTAGGAAAGTGGACTAATATTGTGGGACAGACGAAAAAGGAAATGTGGACAATTTACTTGGGACGGAGGGAGTAATTTTTTTCTCATCCACCTACATAACCCACAACCCAACTCAATTTCACTCACAGCAATGACATTCACTCAACCTAAAATTTATTTTATTTTCATAGTTATACTTCAATATATATTATTTATAATATTGTTTATTAATTTTTTAATTATATATTTATATATAACTATATAATTATAATATTTTTATTACATACACTTAAAAATTTAATATTTAAATCAATAATAAAATATAAACTACAAAAGTTGAAATAGAAATTAAATACAAATACTTGAATTACAAATACAAGAACAAAATGAAGAAATACTAGAGAAAATAGAAATTTCGATTGTGAATGAAAATGTATCAATATTGGGTTCATTTTATAGAGAAAAAAATTATAAATTTTGGTATATTTTTTTTACTATTATTATTATTTAATAGATTTATTCAAAAAATAAGAGTATCCAATCATATGCTGCCCAAGTGGCAGCATGTGAGAGGATGACTCTATGGATCGTGCAACAGCTCTATGTCATGACTTTTGATGATGAAAATTTCCTTTTTCCATTTTTTTAATCAAATTTATTATTATTATATTGATGACATTTTCTCAAATGTCATCACTAAGTGGAGTGTGTCAGTTGACAACAACTCTCATCTACAGCGAGTAAATGAATTTTCACAATAACACGTTTAATGATCATATATAAAGGCATAACAGAGAATTTTATTCATTACTCAAATGTGCGATTTTTTTTCCTTTTTAAAATGTGTAGATATTTCTTTTAATTGTATACTTATTTTTATTTGAGTTATCTCTCTTCTAAATTTGATTTACCTTTTTAAGAAAAATAAATTTATTTTACTTAAATTTACTAAGATTATATATTTTTTTATAATTATAAATTTTTAAAAGCTCATATTTATTTATTTGTTGTATTTACATTGAATATTGGTGATTGGATAAATTGAGTCCAGCAAGAAATTAAGGTCATATTCTATTTATGATATTTTAAATTAATTATGCTTTCTTCTCAATTTAATTTTATCTTTCGAGAAAATTCAAATTATTTGTAATATAATTGTATAGAAAAGAAAGATTACATTATTGTACAAAATTTATAAATTAAAAAAATTATAGTTACTTATTCGTTTGCATAAAAATATAAATAATTGAAGTCAAACATAAATTAACATTTATTTATATATACTTTAAAATTTGAAGTGTACGAAATTATTCCGTGCAACGCACGGGTGTAGATCTAGTTACAAATAAAGAGAATACCGATTTCAGATTTCATAATTAAAAATCGAAAGCAACCAACGGGGACTATTTTCATTCAATTTCACAACTTTAAACAACTACAACATCTGCATTTCATTCAGATTGAAAATTTCTCCATTTTTTTCGGAAAATATAATTATGCCAAAAAATTAATAAAATTTTTTGGTATAAAAAGTTAATATTTCACTACTACTGATCTTGTGTTTTTGTGTCTTTTTTCTTTTGACGCTGTTATTTCACATTAGACTTTGTTTAATTTAATCAAATTCATTCAAGTTCTGTAACGCCCCCAACTGATCTTCCCAACTTTGGGGCGCGCTACAGTCGTGATTGACAATTTTCAAAACAAAGACAGCGGAAGACTTGTAAATAAATGATAAGGAAATTAAAGAAAATACATTTGTTAAACATTTGTTTTCTCAAAACATTCAAAACAAGGGAAGGAAAATGTATCAGAGAGCGGTGCAGCAGTGTGTGTAGCGTAGTGGAGATATGCATATGAAGATGCATATCTCAGGATCTATTTAATCATTACAAAACACCTGCGTCGTCCTTACACCGCCGTTCCTCCATCCTCGCAGCTTAACCTGCGTATTTTAGAAATAATACAAGGGGCTGAGTACTAATGTACCCCGTGGAGACATGCCCAAAAACATACATTTTATATATGAAAGCTATGCCAACACACGCAGATAAATACAGGGTTTTATTGAAAAGTACCGTGTTATCTAAAACATTTTAGTTTGCTGTAGCTATCTACCATGTTATCATATCTGTTTACCGTTGTAAGTGGAAGTTGACCTACTTCCGAGTTACGATGAACAGCTGGGAATGGTGAACCACTCTACCCACTGTCATCAATTAGTGCACTAGCCTCAATATGTTACCTTGAGACCCGATCGATTTGAGAAAGAAAAGAAATACACAGCCTTATCTCCCTAGGGCTTCAGTACTCCAGCTGAACAGCCCGAGCTCATAAACAAAGTAAGGTTGCTAGCCTTTAACAACTGATTCATAAGACTAGCTCAAGCACCAAAAGTACTTGGTTCTCATCTTAGTGATTGGACTCTCTGATGATAGCAGTCAACAGAGGAACATATAAGGTAGCATAAAACATTTTAGGCATAGTCAATCAATTTAAAACAAAACATTTCCACACACATTTTAGAAACTGAGCACAAGGCTCGAAAAGTCATTTGTTTTTACTGAAAATAGTCCTCACCTGATGTTAGGCTTGAAAAGTAAGATGCTTTCCCGTTTAATGTGTAATTGAGCTTGCTTTCTTCAACACTTAACCTCCTACAACAATATATATAACCCAATTAGGATGGACGATCTAGGACAATCACTAACCCTTAATCAAATCCAAGAATCAACTCACAACCGAACTCAAAACTCAACATAATTTCCATGATTTCTCTTCGATCCAAACCAACATCGTTTATACTCAAAATCATATACCATTGCATGTTTTCTAACCTAACTTGCTCCTATAATCGTAATATAAACTCATGGATCAAATATAACTCGAAAAAGAAAGAAAATGGGCCAAAAATCACATTTTATTCTCAAAGCCGCAGCCATCCTGAGCGGAACACGTCCGTCCCAAACGGGATGGACGTGTGAATTTCTTGGCCCAGCCGAGGGCTGTCCCGAACGGGACACACCCATCCCGAACGGGATGAGTGCCCTGCTGTGCTCAAAATTGCCGCGACGTGTCCCGAACGGGATGCTTCCGTCCCGCTCGGGACGCGTCGTCTTCTTCGCGAACTCGCCAGAAAAAGGGCCTGAAACTCGATAAATAATCCAATCTATCCATCCGATTACACATGCAATCATACTAACAAGATCCCTAGCTATCCTTGGACACGAATCAAGTCTCCAAACATGAAATAATTGCAAGAAACGAGGGGTGGAAAAGGGCTCACCAGGAAACTTTCTTCACGGCGGCGGAGCTTGATTCCGGCAACCAAAATAGTGCTTCAAGGTACCAAAATATTCTGTGCTTCAAGGTACCAAAATATTCTCTAGAAGGTAAGGAATACGAATGTATAAGTCTAGACTCGAGAAAATTGTGAATAAATGAGTTACAAACTCTGAAATCGAATTTCTTACCCACTCCGGCGGCCTAACTTTCTCGGCTTGTAACTCTCTCGTTACTTCACGTCACTGGGCGTGCGAGTACTTCATAGAATCCTTGAATAACGAGGAACACGATGGTTGTGGTGGTGTGGTCGTCGGCTATCTGAGGCAGCCGAGATCTGGCCGGGAAAGTGGCGACGAGAAGGGGTTTGGGGCGGGGTGGTGGGGTGACTTCTCTCCTCCGTATCTCCTTCGATACTCGACCTCACGATGTGTGCCTTAGCTTCTCGGAAACCTCGGAGAACAGGCTTCGCAATGGTGGTGGTGGCTTGGTTGGCGGCGGTCCGAGGCGATCGGGATCTGACCGGAAAGGTAGCAACTGGGGGGTTTGGGAATAGGGTACTAAGGAAGCTATGGTAGAGTGAGAGAGTAATGTTTGAGTGAAGTGGGCAGCAAGTTTCACCCTTTTCTCACTTTTGTTTGATTAGAACCCCCCTTCATGCCAAGTGTCCAACCTTCAACATGCAACATGTCACCTCTCTCCATGCAAATTTTCTAATTATTCCATTCAAACTCCTCATTCTTCCCTAATTTGCAATAACATAATTCCATGGTGTAATATTCCAATAATTCCATAATCCAACACCTAAATTATATCTCACTTCATGGGTCTCCGAAAATTAGTTCGATCGATTCGCGATCATCCGAACATATCTATAGCTCGAATTAGGTAATCGATTTTCCGAACTTAAATTGCAATTTATTGCGCAAAAAGAGAAGGTAACTATTTCATTACAATACTTAAGCAATTAATTAGCTTAATTAATCTCGGGGTATTATAAGTTCCAATCCTGATATAATTTTATGCGGTTTTGTGATTTTTTCAGTTTTTATTAGATACAAATTTGTTGAATGCTTGTGATTTTCTCGGTTTATGTTTGTTTTATATGGCGCATCAACACGTTACAGTTTGTGCGAAATTTTGAACTTTTTTTTTATTTGTGTTTGAAACTTATGTGAATAAGAGTGGAGTGGTTTAAGCATGAGAGGGATTTGCTTTCAAGGAACTGCTTGTAGAAATAGAAAATCTGTGGAGAAAAAGGCAAAACATGGGTGAGAAATATTGATTTCAAAATTTTGAATCTCCCTTCATTGTGGCTTGCTTAATTGAAGAAGAAGTGTGCCTTTAGTCTTTAATTGCTCTTTTTTTTTTCTTTTTTTTTAAATTTTATTTACAAATTAGCAATATAAAAAAAAAAAAAAATAGCATTGCATCAACATTTAACTGTTGATGTGACAAATTATAAAAACTCTTAAATAGATAGGATAAAATTATATTATACTCCCTCCGTCCCATTAGAATAGTTTCATTTCTTTTCGGCACGGAGATTAAGAGTTGTGAGTGTAGTGAAATTAATATTTTATTGGTGAGTGTGAAAAAATTTGTCATTTTAGGAAAATGGGACTATTTTATGGGACAAACAGAAATGGAAAATGAGACTACTTCAACGGGACAGATGGAGTAGATAATAGTGTGCGATAAAAATCAGATATAAACATTTAGAATTTAGTAAAAAGAAATAAAAAATCTAATATATATAAATGGTATTTTAATTAAAGATAAAAATACTATTGGGAGACAAGGAATAAAAATAAAAGTACTTTAATAATTAAATTAGAATATATTTAAAAGATTAGATTATTATTTTAAAAAATGACACATCAATGCCACATGGCGCTGATATGTCGCCATGCGGTAGTTAGTTAGTGCCACATTAACGATATATGACACTTAAAAAATTGATTCAACGACAGTGGATAAAAGTTCATAATAGAAGTAAATTCCGAATATAATTCTCTAACTTAAAAATTTGAAATATATATTATTCTAATTTGTAAAACATGAGGATATGTTTCCCTATTTAATATGGGTAAAATATGTATCAATTCACATAGTTAAGTATTTATCAAATAATGTAAAAAACAATTTGAAAGACTACATTAATTATAAAAGTTATTTTAGTTCTATAAATGGAGAAAGAAAAATAAGTAAAAGGTTCAAAATCAATATTTTTAAAATATTGAAAATTATTACACACTAATAAATAATAAAAATTGTTTAGAATTTAAAGATTATAAATTATGAAATGATATCCATATCAAGAAAATAATATATAAATATTGTTTTAAATTAGGAACTCATACGAAGCTTACAAAATAAAATTTAATAAATTAATCAAAGTTAATTAAATAAATGTTAATAAGGCATCACATATAAATAATATATTTGATGGGTATTTGAGTGTTTTGATGAAATATCAAATACAATTCAGTTAGCCGCAATTATTGTAACTGGTTGAGGTTGAGTAGATTATTCAGTATATTTGACTTAAGTTCAAATGTCGTAATAATTTAGGACACTGAAGACAAACACAAATGAACTGAGAAGAAGATCAAGCTCAACTGAAGACCATAACTGATGAGATCATTAGTTTTGAGAAGACTTGAAATTAGAACAATGTTGATCAGAGTTTCTACTGATTCCAATCCAAAAGGCTCATCTGTCAAGTGTGGACATACCACTTAAGATACCAGTTCGAAGACTTAAGACAATGGAGGCTGGATATTTGAATGTTAAAGTTGTACATGATATCAATTTGACTATATGTCTGAAATTACGGAAAGTTGCAAGTTGCAAAAAGGTAATCTTCTTACACCAATGTTAACGTGCAAAAGCAAGGAGTTGTTTCTATCTTCTACAAAAGAAAATATTCAAATATTGAGGCTATAAGTACTCCCACAGAAGATCGACAAAAAAGAGTTGCCGATTTGATTGACTACTCAGAATAAGAAGGAAAAGAATGTTGTAGAGTAAGAAGCTCTATGAAAAGAACTCACTCGCTCTAAGTCTTCCGAGCCTCTTTGCTCGATATCATTGTATCATCTAGGTAAGTGATTTAAGAAGTTCACAGTTGTGTTACAGTGTTGACTTCAAAAGGAATAAGAAGATTGTTGACTCTGAAGAGCTCAACAATATGTGGTTTACTACAACATGTAGTTGAGAAGTGTGACAAATTAATACATAGGCAGAAGAACAAAAACTATCTTCCGTATTGAATTAGTGATGATAGTGGAAGTTATAGGAGCAAGAGTTTAGCATGGTGGTCAAGCTCGACCAACTATATTTTGTATGACTGAGTGGTTGAGACTTAGTCATGCTTAAAGTGTTTACAACTGTTGTTAGTGGATTCCCTTCCTGTTCATGCAAAGAAGAGTGAATCTAAGGATTTTGAGATCCCAAATTACTATAAACTTTTTGTTGATTTATTGCTTTCTTTATTTCATGTCTGTTTTCTTTTTCTTTTTAGTTTATTTTTTAAGCTCACCGGTTGAGCATTAGTGAAGTATATCGGAAAATTGTCTATATATTTATCGACTTAAAATTTTAGATAGACAATTTATAATTGAAATTGGGTCCACCCAGTTATACACACGTTTCCGCATACTATATTTGTTTTTTTATTCCACTGTAACGCCCCCAACTGACCTTCCCTAATTTGGGGCCACGTTACATTGATGTTCAGGTTTTGCCAAACATTTCTCAATTTAAAATAAAACGGAAGGCTGATTTAAATGGAAAGACAGTTAATAAAAAAGGTAATACTTCGAGTCAATTTTAGGAAAACAATATCCAAAACTTAAACATTCAAAAGAGGGAAGGATAAAACAGAGCGTGTAGCAACGTGTGTGTAATGTGATGGAGATATGCATATGAAGATGCATATCTCAGGATCTATTAACTTCAAAACATCCTTGCATCGCCAGATTACACCCCTGCTCGCCCATCCTTGCCGCTCAACCTGCGTATTTTAGAAACAATACGAGGGGCTGAGTACTAATGTACCCAATGAGAAACATGCCTGAAAACATACATTATATATGAGAAGTGTTGTGCAACTCACACAGATAGACACGGGGTTTTGTTGAAAAGAACCGTGCTATATAAAACATTTTATTTTGCACGCGTGCTATTTACATGTTATTATATCTGTTTCGGTGTTGTAACTGGAAGTTGGCCGGCTTCCAAGTTACGATGATCAGTCAGGAATGCAAAATACACTCAAGCTACTGTCATCTAAGTGCACTAGTCTCAGCAATCTATTTTGAGACCCGATCGTTTAAAATATCACTGGATCCGAAAACACGAGAGAGCTTTTCACCTCACTTCAATAAACATGTGGGGACAATTCACCCACTTCACAATAACGTGGGGGCTTTTACCCCACTTCACTGAATGAGTTCTGGCACACTTATGAAATTCTGGTTCCAAACTCATTAGTATAACTCTCTGCCGATGGGAATCGACAGAGGACATATATAATAGCACAAAAACATGCATAGCATCTCAGTTTAAAACAAAACCGTTTTCACACGTTTTCGAAAAGAAAACACATATTTGCTTTTGTACAGAAATAGTTTCCCACCTGATGTTTGACTTAAGTTTAGATGTTTTCCCTGCTAGCTTGATCAGCTTAACCTCTCTGCTTTCAACCTCCTACAAGTAATCAAGGATATCCAAATTAGGGTTGATAACTCAACAACTTCCAATTATACTATTCATGCTTTCCTAATCATATATTAACCATAACTCAAACAAGACTCGAAAAGAATTAAGATTGGACAAACGAATCAAGTTTCTCTCCTTCTGGGGCTCTGTGTCGACCGACAGGGTTCTGTGTCGGTCGACACAACCCATGTCGACACATCATCCTAGTCAACGACTTCCCTGTCCATCTCTCTTTGTCGACCACCTCTGTCGATCGACACACCCCTTGTCGATCGACGAGAGCGTGTGAACTACTCCTCTGTCGAACTTCATGTCGATCGACACACATCCTGTCGACCGACAGGAGTGCTCGATCGACCTCCTTCGTCGAACAGTTCCTGTGTCAATCGACACACATCCTGTCGACCAACAGGAGTGCTCGATCGACCTCCTCCGGTAAGCAGCCTTTGTGTCGATCGACACACTTCCCTGTCGATCGACACAGATCGTCTTCTCCGACTTCTCGCGGCTGAACCTGCAACTTCGACGAAAACACATCCCCACACCTCCGATCAAACATGCAAATACATATTTGTGGTCCTAGAACATCCTAGAACACAAATAACACCTCAAAACACGAAAAATACGCGAAATCGGAGAGCTCAAGTTGACGGCGGCGGCGGCGGTTTCTGGCGGTCAACCTCTCGATTCAGGGTACAATTCCGACCTCTACAACAACAGGAACAAGTCCAAATTGTCAAAACTCAATCTTATTGCCAAATAAACGAGATTCAAATCCAAACCCAAACAATCAAACATGACCACTCACTCACCTTCTCTCCTCAGTATCTCAGCCGATTCTCAACTCCACGGGTGCTGCCTTAGCTCGAATCGAAGCTCGGAGGAAGGGCTACACGGTGGTGGTGACAGCTTGGTCGGGGATGGCCAGAGATGGCCGGAATCTCACCGGAAGAAAGGCTGACGGGTTTGGCGGTGGAGGTGGGAGTGGCTCTCTCTCACTTTCTCTCTCTAAGTTGAAATGTGGACGTGTGCAAATGAAGGTTAATTCCACACATACATTTGTTCAAATCCATCTTCCATTACATATAAATATTATACATATATAGATATATATTTCTTCACTCCATAACACTTAATTAACCCATGTATACATGTACATTCCAATATAATTCTTCATAAATTCTATAATTCATAACCTATGAATTATTCCACCTCAAATAAATGTTTATTCCATCTCATGAAAAATCATTCTTGAAATCAACTAAAAACTTGGTATTTCCTTCCAATATAGTTAAATTCAAGCTCCATAATATATCTAATACACAATTTTGGGAGAAATCTCTCTTTATTAAAATAATTAAGTATTACATAAGCTTATCAAAGCTTGGGGTATTACATCCCCTCACCCTTATAAAAATTTCATCCCCGAAATTTACAAAGCTTCGAAAAGCTCGGGATATCTCTCTCTCATCTTGTCTTCCAGCTCCCAGGTCGCTTCTTCACGCCCATGGTGGCTCCATAGCACCTTCACGAGCGGAATTGACCTATTTCTTAGCTCTTAAATCTTACGGTCCATAATAGCTTTCGGTCTCTCTTCATACTACAAATCCGGACTCAAAATCACTTCCTCTTGGCGAATCCGGACTCAAAATCACTTTCTCAATTGAGACACGTGAAACACATTGTGAATATTACCCATGCTAGGGGGTAGTGCTAATCTGTATGCTACTGGACCAATGCGCTCTAATATCTCGTAAGGTCCCACATAGCGCGGTCGCAGTTTGCCTTTCACTCCAAAATGCACTATTCCCCTGGTAGGCAAAATCTTGAGGAATACCTTATCCCCCACCTCAAAGCATAACTCAGTCCTCCTCGAGTCAGCATAGGATTTCTGCCTACTCTGAGCTTCTCTGATCCTTTCTCGGATCTGTCGGACTATCTCAATCATCTCATTCACTGCGTCCGGTCCAACAACTTTTCTCTCTCCTACCTCGTCCCAATAAAGAGGTGAACGTCACTTCCTCCCATATAGAGCTTCATACGGAGCCATTCCGATTGTTGCCTGATAACTATTATTATAAGCAAACTCAATCAAAGGCAAAATCGGCTCCCAACTGCCTCCTCGATCTAGAACTACTGTTCTCAGCATGTTCTCGAGAGTCTGGATGGTCCTCTCGGATTGACCATCTGACTGAGGGTGAAACGCCGTACTAAAATTCAGGCGAGTCCCCATCTCCTGTTGTAAGCTCCTCCAAAAACGAGATGTAAACTTCGCATCTGTGTCAGACGTAATAGATTTCGGCACTCCGTGCAGTCTGACTACCTCTCTGACATATATCTGAGCTAACTTATCTGATCCATAGTTCACCTTGATTGGTAAAAAGTGAGCACTCTTCGTTAGACAGTCTACTATGACCCATATCACCGTATTTCCTTTCTGTGACTTTGGCAATCCCGTCACAAAATCCATGGTGATATGTTCCCATTTCCACTCAGGGATGTCTAACGGCTGCAACTTCCCGTAGGGCTGTTGATGTAACGCCTTAACTTGCTGACATACCAAACATTTCTCTACGTATAAGGCTACATCCTTTTTCATACCATCCCACCAGTACTTGGTTTTCAGATCTTGATACATCTTAGTACTTCCTGGGTGAGCAGTATACGGCGTATCATGAGCTTCACTCAGAATTTCATTCCTTAGCTCCTCACTTTTCGGTACTAGGATTCTATCTCGGAACAGTAATGCACTATCAGGTGCCTCCCGATACTCTCCCACTGGCTTGACCTTCAATTTATGGCGCAACTTCTCAATTTCTGCGTCTCCCTTCTGTGCCTCTACAATTCTCTCTCTTAAATCTGGCACCATGATCAACGCTGCCATTTCACACCTCTTCCTTTCCGAAGGCAATATTACCTCGAGGCTGAGTTTCTCAAATTCCCTGATTAATCTGCTTTCTCTCGTGAGCATGCAGCCCAATTGTGCTTCTCCTTTCCTGCTCAAGACATCGGCCACTGAATTAGCCTTGCCTGGGTGATAATTTATCGTCAAATCGTACAAGCTCTAACCATCTCATCTGCCTCATATTCAAATTCTTTTGTTTGAAGAAGTACTTGAAACTCTTATGATCTGTGAATATGCCACACTTCACACCATATAAATAGTGTCTCCAAATCTTTAGCGCATGGATTACGACCGCTAACTCTAAATCATGAGTCGGATAATTCACTGCATGCGGTCTTAACTGCCTTGATGCATAAGCTATCACCTTCCTGTCCTACATCAATACACAACCTAGCCCATTTTTCGATGCATCAGTGTAAACCTCTAAATTCTTATCTGCTTCTGGCACTGCTAAAACTGGCGTTGTTGTCAAGAGTTGCTTCAACTTCTGGAAGCTCTCTTCACACTCCTCTGACCATACGAACTTCACACCCTTCTGCAGTAATTGAGACATCGGCTTCGTGATCTTTGAGAAGCCCTCGATGAATTTTCGGTAATAATTGGCTAAACCCAGAAAACTGCGAATCTCGTTCGGCGATTTTCGATCCATCACCGTCTGAATCTTGGCTGGATCCACTTTGATTCCGTCTGCCAAAACGATGTGACCCAAAAACGTCACTTCTCTTAACCAAAATTCACACTTGCTGAATTTGGCATACAACTTCTCATCTATCAGAGTCTGCAATACTGTTCTCAAATGCTGCTCATGTTCTACTTCGCTCTTCGAGTATATCAAAATGTCGTCGATAAACACCAGAACAAAGTTATCGAGATATGGATGAAATACCCGATTCATTAAATCCATGAACACCGCAGGCGCATTTGCGAGTCCAAACAACATTACTACAAACTCGTAGTGATTGTATCTAGTTCTGAACGCTGTCTTTGGAATATCATCTTTCCTGATCTTCAGCTGGTGATACCCTGATCGCAGATCGATCTTAGAAAATACCTTTGCTCCCTTAAGCTGATCGAATAGATCATCTATCCTTGGTAATGGGTATCTGTTCTTCAGCATCAACTTATTCAGTTCTCTGTAATCAATGCACATACGCATCGATCCATCCTTCTTCTTCACAAATAGAACCGGTGCACCCCATGGTGACACGCTAGGCCTAATATATCCCATATCCAACTGTTCCTGTAGCTGGATCTTTAATTCTTGCAACTCCTTCGGGGCCATGCGGTACGGCGCTTTAGAAATTGGTGTTGCACCCGGTTCCAAATCAATTGTGAATTCCACCTGTCTATCCGGTGGTAACCCCGGTAGTTCCCTCGAAAATACGTCCTCGAACTCTCTCACTATAGGCACGTCTTGTACTGTCAGCTCTGGTTTCTCTTCTCCTTCTAAGTATACTAAGAAGGCTTGATTCCCTGCCTTACGCAACAACTTTGTTGCTTGAATCGCCGAAATCACAGGCACTCTCTGCCTCTTTCTGAATCCGTGCACGAACGCCTCTTCATTCCCTTAATACAGAATGATCACTCTCCTCTCGCGACATAAGATCGTCGCCTTATTCTCTGACAATCAATCCATTCCTAGGATTACATCTACATCCTGAATATCCAGTACATTCAACTCCGCCACTTGAATCTCATTCTCGTTCAACTTGATTTTCAAGTCTCAGCATACGAAGGTAGAAATAGTGGTTTCTCCTGAAGGTATTGCTACGTTCAATTCTTGACTATTTTTCTCTACCTTAAGTTCTAGTGCCTCAACACATGCAGATGATATGAATGTGTGCGATGCTCCAGTAGCAAATAATACCATAACAGGTATATCATTAATGCATCCCATACCTGCCAAATTCCCATCATCCTGATTACCATCCAAAGCGTAGGCTCGTCCTCTCCTCTGCTATCCATCACCACCCTGTTGGTTACCCTCTTGGTTCCTAGGTGGAGCCTGATTGCCTTGCCGGCCTCCTCCTCTGTTCCCGGCATTGCCTCTCCATGGCTGGCGGTGACCTCTAATCGCCCTTAGCTGCTGGTTAGCAGGCCTCTGAAAGTTCTGGCGACTTCCACCCTGAGCTTGCGGCGTTAGGCAAAGGTTGGCGTAGTGACCCTGGCCTCCGCAGTTATAACATCTAACTGCGTTTCCTTGGCATCCTCCGATATGCCTTCTGCCACACCTCTGGAAGTTCTGCGGGCCTGCTTGGTCACGTCTTTGAGCCTTGTGAGGATTGTGCCTCTGAAAGTTCTGCTGGTCATGCCTCCCCTGGAAGTTCTGTTGTCGGCCCTGGTCATGGCGCTTCTGACTGCCCTGACCTGCACAAACTGTCTCGGCGGCTCCTCCCACTTCCTCTTTTGGATCGGAGCTGGGTCCTGTACCTCCTGAACCTCCCAATCTGGCATCTTCTTCTTGTTTTTGGACGCCTCGATGTCCAAAGCGTGGCCCAACAACTCCTGGTAGCTTAACCCTTTCATGGTCGCCAACTGTGTGCGGATCTCCTCACACAGACCATCCCTAAATTTCTCCGCCATCTTATGTGGCGTGTCGCCAGATGCGGCGCCATTTGGAGAAGCTCTCCAAATTTGGTATCGTACTCCTCCACTGATAACTTTCCCTACTCAAACAGAAAGAACTCCACCTCCCTTTCTTTCCGATATTGATTTGGAATATACTTCTCGTACAATGCTTCCTTGAACCTATCCCAACTCAGATGATCCCTCTCTGCTGGTGCGACCGACTTCACGTAGGTCTCCCACCATCTATCTGCCTTCCCCTTCAACTGGTACGACATGCAGTTGATCTTCTCCACCTCCGAACATCTCATATGCTTGAAAATATTTTCAAGCTCCCTTACCCAGTCTTCTGCAGCTGCTGGGCCTCCGGCCCCATCAAACGTTGGAGGCTGCTGCTTCCTGAAAGTTTCCACCCACTTGACTGAAGGAATTTCAGGTGCGTTCCCGTGTGGCGGTGGAAATTGACCATGTTGATCGGTTGCGCTCTCCTCATCTGATATGATTTCATACTCCTCGTACCCTTGATTAATAGGGACCTCCTCCCAGTGTGGGTTTTCATACTCCGGTTGCGGGTTAGCTCTCCCACGACCTCTGCCTCTCTGGCCTCTACCTCGGCCTCGGCCTCGCCCACGGCCTCTGCCTCGGCCACGGCCTCTTCCCCTTCCTTGATCGATATATTCCATATTCTTTTTACTGCAAAACAACACACATTTAGTAATTCCATAATATCCTCACAAGATAGCATCCACCTTATCCATTAAACCATATTGTCCATTCAACACTCACTCAAAGCTTTTAAACAACCAAACACCAACATCCATAATCCAAAGAAATCCCAAATAACGTAATCGTCAAATATCCAAACAAAATCTCACATGCCACAAGTCCCGATACATCAAAGGAAATACAATACAAGGAAATAACAAGGTTCAACAACAACGGGGTATCAGTCTCTCTCTCTCTGAACATAAACGTAAATAGAGTACAACAAAAGCATCATAAAGATGTCCAAATCCAAGTACAAAACAACCAAATATCGAATCTGCAACATCTCTCACTCGGATCCCTCAGACGGATCCTCCTCCTCCTCCTCTTCATCATCCTCCATCTTCACCTATCTCTTACCCCTGTCCTGAACTACCATCCTCCTGCCTCGGCTGCTCTCGGTGTCACTAGATAAATTGATCGGCGCCTGTGTCGTCCCGTAGCCATGAATGGTCCCATGGCCTCCAAACATGTCCTCATACCCGCTCTCTGTTGGCCTCGGCCACATCTCAGCACTGTCCCAACCGAAGTCATGTGCCGGCTTGGCCCTCCAATATCCTGCTGCGGCTGCTGAACCGATGGTGCTGGCAGATCATGACATCCAAAAGGCAAAGTCGGACTCTGATACAGCGGAGGATACTGAACTGAAGCTGTGGAAAAGTCACACCAAGCATACGGATCATAAGCTCCTCCCTGCTGCAATCCGGGCTGGGGTGGCGCATAAGCTGCTGCGGGTGTACTCGGTGTAGGTCGTACTCTCGGACGTGACATGGGTATAGGCACAGGTGCAACCTGAGCAATAGATGGTGCAAGCGGTGAAGCTGGAGTCCACTGCGGCGACGACTGATTCAATGTTGCCTGATAATTAACATATCCTGAGGATCCCACTGGGTCGAAAAAGGGGTCAACAGATCCTCCAGACTGGTGCTCAGATGGCGCTACCAACTGCGCCAAAGAAGATGAGGCAGGTCTAGCCCTCAACTGCGGTGCCTCACCTGTCGTCGATGTCTGGGTACTTGATAACCGTAAAATACTGCAAGCAAATAAATTTATAGACCCGAAGGTATGTGGAACCCACAAGGATAGTGCAACGAAATCATCTCATGTACTGGCATAGTTTATCTATTCGCTGTTTGAGTGGACCAATTTTGAAAAGGGTTTTTTGTTTCTGAATTTAAAAAAAACAATTGCAAGAAAGTAAAGAGTTTTGAAAACAATAAAGAGAAACACAGATCCTAGGGCAGATATTCTAATCATCAACATGTAAATATCAATCAACTCAGCAATGGGGAAAACATAGATTTTTGTGGATTAAATTCCTTGGTCAGGCAATTAAATCCTAGATTATTAATTAGTGACTATCTCCTCTCGGTCTCAAGAACACCAAATTAATTAATCTCATAATTATCTAATTATTCCTATGTAGGTTTCTTCTTGGTTGGGCAGAAAACAAACACAATTTAATTCTCTCTTCCTATTAACAATCTTCACCTCTCGGTCCTTCGATTAATTAACTATAAACCTAGATCTCAATTCACCTCTCGGTCCTTCTTTCAATCTAGATTATAAAATTAAATCAGAGAATTAATCCATGCTTGAAGAGTTGATATCAATTAAACATGCATCAGAAAAGAAATCATAACCCTAGAACCTGTTTAGGGTTCTAGCCACAAAACATGACTAGAAGTAAAGCAAACATATTATTAAAGAACTTACAAATAAAGAGGAACCTTGAATGTCTTGTAAAAACTCCAAAAGCTCAATTATTCTAAGTGTAATAAGGCATAAAACTTGTCTAAAATTCGTGCAGTTGAGTTCTTATTTATAGAGGGGGAAAAAGATCTAATTTGAGTATTGGGTAAAAATAGCAAAAACTGCCAAAACAGGCCAAAAACAGCCTTTTCGGACATCTGTGTCGATCGACAGGCAGGCTGTCGATCGACACAACCTTCCAGATCAAAATCCGGGCTGAATTTGTGACGTTTCTGAAAATTTGGCCTCTGTTTCGATCGACAGGGGGAATTTCGATCGACAGGAATCCTGTCGGTCGACAGAAATCCTGTCTCTCGACACAAGTTCTCTGGTCTGTGCAGTCTCACGGTTTTGGCCATAACTTTTGCTCCCAAACTCCGATTGACCCGATTCTAGTTGCGCTGGAAAGCTAATTCAAAGATCTTTCCATCCATGTGCTCCATTAGCTCAGATTCCATCTGTGGAAGAAGTTGTGACTGTTCCTTTGAACATCATCTGCTTTCGGTACGGATTTCCAATGAATTTGGCCTAAAACCTACAAAAATCACCCATCAAAGGCATAACACCCTCTAAAGTAGACTTATGCACAAAAATAAGTAAAAACATAACATAAAGCACTTGAAACAATGGAGAAAAATATAGATAAGTGAGTATAAATATGAGCTTATCAGTACTCCTCGAAGATGTCGGTGATATACCCTCAGCCAAAACGGCCTCCTGAATGAGTGCAGCCATGAATGTTTGGAAACTCCCTCGGGTACCTGTCTGCTAATTGCGATGAACTCTAACTAGCTCCAGGGTCCGACTGGTCCACCTTGATGGCATCAACTCCGTAGTCCTCTCCATAGCCTCAACGTCTGAGATGCCCTGTCCTCTCGCCTGTCTCTAGTAATTCCAGTACTCCATCAACGTATTGGCCAAATTGTCTACCTCGAATGGTGGGTGGCTCCTGAAATGAAACGCCGCACTCCTAGGGTCTATCTGTCACAACAACAATGATAACGGTCAGTTCCACGGTTATAATAACATCACCATACACAACTCTGGGTCTCGGGACAACTACTGGCCTCCGATACACCATGCCGAGGGTCTAACTGATCCTCGAGCTAACACACTCACCCGAGTCTCGACTATACTTGCCAGGCTCTCTGTGCATTCTGCACGCTTTACACTGACTAACCTTGTGCATTCTGCACACTCCACCCAATTATTGGATTTTCAAGTCACAACGCAAGGTTGAATTTCTAAGTTTAATAACCATAGGTGTCGTTTCACTCCACCCTTACAACATCAATTCAAAACAATATCAATCCCAAGTCAATGCCATTTTAAGGCCCACAATCCATTAGTTAGTCCTGGTTCATCCTAATTAGCCCCAGTTCAAAACCAGAATACACTACACTTACAGCTCAAAGCACAACTAGCACATCTATAGCCATAACACCAAAATTTTCAAACGCTTGCAAAATTTTCAAGAATCAATCAATTTATTTCAAGCCACACTTTCAAAATGGTCACCTTACAGGTGCCGAATGAAAATAATTCTCAACTTTGAAATATCAAAACTTTTCCAACTCATAGAAATTCCCAATTTTTCACAATCAAAAGCTTCCTCAACTCAAACACTTTCAAACCACTTCATCAACAATCAGTATTAGCACTCTGGCTTAACACGAAATCAATTCATCTCAAAACAACTCCTTTCATATCCCACATGACACCAATTTCTTTCAACTCCCAAAATCACTTTTAAAATGTTCAAGTGTTTTCACAAATTACTCATCATATTTAAATTGCAAGCGGGGAAACTTTTAAAAACCTTAAATGTACCTCAGGTGGCGCAGGATGGAGTAGGGTGTAAACACGAGCGGACACCTCACACGACTTTCAAATCCGACATTTCTAAGACTCGAAGTTTTCAAAACACTTTGAAAAATTGATTAAAGTTAAAAACTCAGCTCTGATACCACCTCTGTAACGCCCCCAACTGACCTTCCCTAATTTGGGGCCACGTTACATTGATGTTCAGGTTTTGCCAAACATTTCTCAATTTAAAATAAAGCGGAAGGCTGATTTAAATGGAAAGACAGTTAAATAATATAAAGGTAATACTTCAAGTCAGTTTTAGGAAAACAATATCCAACATTAAACATTCAAAAAAGGAAAGGATAAAACAGAGTGTGTAGCAGCGTGTGTGTAACGTGATGGAGATATGCATATGAAGATGCATATCTCAAGATCTATTAATTTCAAAACATCCTTGCATCGCCAGTTTACACCCCTGCTCGCCCATCCTTGCCGCTCAAACCTGCATATTTTAGAAACAATACGAGGGGCTGAGTACTTATGTACCCAATGAGAAACATGCCCGAAAACATACATTATATATGAGAAGTGCTATGTAACTCACACAGATAGACACGGGATTTTGTTGAAAAGAACCGTGCTATCTAAAACATTTTATTTTGCACGCGTGCTATTTACATATTATTATATATGTTTCGTTGTTGTAACTGGAAGTTGACCGGCTTCCAAGTTACGATGATCAGTCAGGAATGCATAATACACTCAACCTACTGTCATCTAAGTGCACTAGTCTCAGCAATCTATTTTGAGACCCGATCGTTTAAAATATCACTGGATCCGAAAACACGAGAGGGCTTTTCACCTCACTTCAATAAACATGTGGGGACAATTCACCCATTTCACAATAACGTGGGAGCTTTTACCCCCACTTCACTGAATGAGTTCTAGCACAGTTATGAAATTCTGGTTCCAAACTCATTAGTATAACTCTCTGCCGATGGGAATCGACAGAGGACAGATATAATAGCACAAATACATGCATAGCATCTCAGTTTAAAGCAAAATAGTTCTCACACATTTTTGAGAAGAAAACACATATTTGCTTTTGTACTGAAATAGTTTCCCACCTGATGTTTGACTTAAGTTTAGATGCTTTCCCTGCTAGCTTGAGCTTAACCTCTCTGCTTTCAACCTCCTACAAGTAATCAAGGATATCCAAATTAGGGTTGATAATCTAGGACAATGATAACTCAACAACTTCCAACGATACTATTCATGCTTTCCTAATCATATATTAACCATAACTCAAACAAGACTCGAAAAGAATTAAGATCGGACAAACGAATCAAGTTTCTCTCCTTCTGGGGCTCTGTGTCGACCGACAGGGTTCTGTGTCGGTCGACACAACCCATGTCGACACATCATCCTAGTCAACGACTTCCCTGTCCATCTCTCTTTGTCGACCACCTCTGTCGATCGACACACCCCTTGTCGATCGACGAGAGCGTGTGAACTACTCCTCTGTCGAACTTCATGTCGATCGACACACATTCTGTCGACCGACAGGAGTGCTCGATCGACCTCCTTCGTCGAACGGTTCCTGTGTCAATCGACACACATCCTGTCGACCAAAAGGAGTGCTCGATCGACCTCCTCCGGTAAGCAGCCTCTGTGTCGATCGACACACTTCCCTGTCGATCGACACAAATCGTCTTCTCCGACTTCTCGCGGCTAAACCTGCAACTTCGACGAAAACACATCCCCACACCTCCGATCTAACATGCAAATACATATTCAAGGTCCTAGAACATCATAGAACACAAATAACACCTCAAAATACGAAAAATACGCAAAATAGGAGAGAAAAATGAAGTTCACCGAAGAGCTCAAGTTGTTGGCGGCGGCGGCGGTTTCCAGCGGTCAACCTCTCGATTCATGGTACAATTCCGACCTCTACAACAACAGGAACAAGTCCAAATCGTCAAAACTCAATCTTATTGCCAAATAAACGAGATTCAAATCCAAACCCAAACAATCAAACATGACCACTCACTCACCTTCTCTCCTCAGTATCTCAGCCGATTCTCAACTCCACGGGTGCTGCCTTAGCTCGAATCGAAGCTCGGAGGAAGGGCTACACGGTGGTGGTGACGGCTTGGTTGGGGGTGGCCAGAGATGGCCGAAATCTTGCCGGAAGAAAGACTGACTGGTTTGGGGGTGGAGGTGGGAGTGGCGCTCTCTCACTTTCTCTCTCTAAGTTGAAATGTGGAGGTGTGGAAATGAAGGTTAATTCTACACATATATTTGTTCAAATCCATCTTCCATTACATATAAATATTATATATATATAGATGTATATTTCTTCACTCCATAACACTTAATTAACCCATGTATAAATGTACATTCCAATATAATTCTTCATAAATTCTATAATTCACAACCTATGATTTATTCCACCTCAAATAAATGTTTATTCCATTTCATGAAAAATCATTCTTGAAATCAACTAAAAACTTGTATTTCCTTCTAATATAGTTAAATTCAAGCTCCATAATATATCTAATACACATTTTTGGGAGAAATCTCTCTTTATTAAAATAATTAAGTATTACATAAGCTTATCAAAGCTTGGGGTATTACATCCGCGCATACTCTAACTTATTATATGACTGTGTATCTTTTAGTTCACTGTATTTTTGGGATCAATAATATTGATTTATGTTGTATAAATTATTGTACAATTTTATAATTTACACTGTGAGAAATGTATATCATTTGCTTATAAACAAAATATTAAAGTGATATTATTCAAAATAAAAATAATTAAAATTCTCACGCATTGCGTGGGTGCCATAGTAGTTCATTTATATTTTATTACCGAGAATTAAAAAAAATATAATATAGTGATTAAAACACCTTGCATGTGACAAAGAGTTCACAGGTTAGAACTCCCAAGGAATATCTGGGTGTATGTTTAATATTAATGTACCCTAATTCAAAATATATATATATTGTTGGGAATTATTCATAAAATCTCCCTTAGGACTTATTTGTAAAAGGTTTTGTTGAATCAAACCTTATTTAGTTTGGTCGATCATTTGCTGAAATCTAGAGAGTCTAATACAATTTGTATTGTCCTGTATAAGTTAAATATCGAGTTGTAATAGACTAGAATGTCTTCGAGAATCTCTAGCAGATGAAGTAAGCGCTCAATCCACAACTTGCTAGAGAAGCCGGCGAAATAATTGCGCTAGCACTTGGATGAAGACTTGCTAGAATGCTGAGAAATCAGCATTTGATTTATTCAGCAATCAATGAAGGACCACATATAAAACAAGTCAAAGAATCTCAAGAGAATATGCCTTTAGCGACGTTGAAGCCAAGCTGCGACTCTGACAAGGCAAGGACGCACAAAGGACGAGACTTTCCCTAACTAGTATGGAAGGTACTTCTCTACTCAGAAAGGCGTTCCATCAGCTTATCCACTCTTGAAGAAAGAAGCCGTTGTGTCTAACGGGTATGGAGATTCAAGTTTCGAATCTCCAGCTATAAAAGGCAGAATTCAAGAACTGGATAAACAACTGCTTTTACAAATCTACAAGTGCTCTTATCACTTTACTCAAGAACGCTCAAGCTAAAGATTCCCTTGACAAAGTGATCCTTAAAAGTAGTCAGTTGAGAGCCATCTAAAAGTCTATCTGAAGACTCTCAACAACCTGTAGTGTCGTTCATTGAAGTACTGACACTCCATTGAAGATATTCCTGATAGCATTCAAGGATATCTCAATCATTGGGATTCATTTCTTTCAGAAAAGAATCCAACAGTCACTCTTGAAAGATTGTGACTCACACGGGCATTAGCCGCAGACCTATTAAGTTCCGAGGCAAACTATAAACGCCTCATTAGCAAAGGACAAGTTTTACGAAGGTGTGCCCTTGACTTGACCAGAGCTGTGTTCGGAGAAGTTCAGACTCACGGAGGATAGCTGTCAAGTAGCCAGGCCGAAAGCTCACTGCCTACTTAACTGGAAAGGCGATTCCTTGTACTCTGTATACTTTTCTAGTGAAATTCTTAGCGCTTCGGCTAAGGAGTGGACGTAGATCTATTTGATCGAACCACTATAAATCTTGTGTTCATTTACTGCTTTACTTACTGTTTTATTGGTTTACTGTTCGAAGATTGATTTAAAACCTAGCAACAGAGTTGCTAGTGTATATCTGTAAACTAACATAAACAACAACTTGAGCTAAGAAAACATTTTGCTAATAACGACATTAAGTGCAAGTGACTTTAATCTATTCCGCTGCATTTCGTGTTAAGCTTTAAAACACGACGACTCTGATATTCCGGGACCAACAAGTGGTATCAGAGCAGGAGGTTGAAAAACCGACTGCTTCTGAGTCGCTTTAAGACCAGATCTATCGCTTTCCTTGCACTTTGATACATTTTTTTTCAGCTCAGGAAATCACTCAAAAAGCATACAAAATGATGAACCACTCACTTGGAGAGTATGACAGAGAGAACTTCTCATCATGGAAGAAGATGGCTCTCATACAACTTCAGAGCATACACCCTGAGATGGCTGACATACTGTTAAGAGGTCCTATCCAGATTATGAAAGTTAACACTTTTATAGGACAAGGACGTGCTGAAGATGCTGATGGAGGAGAACCAAGACCCCCAAGACCTGAAATGGTTCCTAAACCATTTGACGAATACACCAGTGAAGACAAGAAGAGAGCTCAACTAGAACATGTAGCAAAGAAACTCATTCTTGACTCTCTTCCAACATTGATGAAAGACAAGGCACTTGACATGGAAACTGCTAAAGAAATGTGGGACTATGTGTGCGAGTCTTCTCAGGAAACGGAACAAATGAGACGCAACAAACTACAGGTAGCTGTAGATAAGTATGAATCTTTTTCTATGCGTGCAGGAGAAACTATTCAAACCATGGAGGAACGCTTCAATACAATAATTGGAGAGCTAAGGAATCTTGAAAAGAAGTATGACAATGGGGAAATGAACAATAAAATCATTTCCAAACTCTATCCAAGAGACGACTGGTTTGCAAAAGTAACAAGCTTGAGTGAGAAAGACCTCAACAAAATGACTACATCTGAGGTATTTTCTCAACTTAAAGCTCATGAATTTATTATACATCAGTCGAAGAAGAATGAAACAGCTGTAGCACAAGCTGGTTCAAACTATGCTGGGAACACTGAGGATTTAGCATACTTCGCTAAGAAGGACTACAACAAATTCAAGACAAAGAGACCTTTCTATAAACCAGAAAGACCCACTCCAGCATCACCCTCGAAAGAAGGAACTTCCAGTGCAGGTACACAAGCAGTTGATCTAAAGATAAATGAACTGGAAGAACAAATGAAGAAAATGCAACGGATGCTGAATGAAGCAAAGGCCGAAAAGGAAGTAAAAGAGATTACATTTTCAACTTCTAACCGCTCTATAGAGCGAAAAATTAGAACTTGCTTTGAGTGTGGTTCTCCAGATCACTTGAAGCATGATTGTCCGAAGGTCAGCAAAGAAGAACGAGATCGCGTGAAGCAACGATTTGAAAGACGTGTTGCTCAAGCCGTAACCAAGGCACTGCTAACCAGGACAGAGATTGCTGATGAAGAAGAGTTCTATTGCTTGTTTGAATATCAACCATTGATTATTTTTTAGATCTGATAGACAGGATTCATTCTTTTTTCTCACAGGATGATTACAATGGTTGATATTTAATCCTGTCCATCAAATCTAAAAAAATAATGGTTGATATTTAATCAAGCAACAACTAAAGCGCAATCAAGCAACATTGTAATCAAGCAACCTCATGAACACAATCAAGCATCTTTCTCACTTTCTCACGCTAAGACTTTTCTCACTGGATCCGCTCCCTATATATATATATATATAGAGAGAGAGAGAGAGAGAGTTGTAATTATATGTGAAACACCTCCCAGATAAGAGATAAGAACTACATATCAACCCTTCATTTTTTAAAATTAATGACTAGGATTATTCTGGGAATTGATTTATTTTAATTTATAGATGTTTTATATTAATAATTAAGGGTAATTTAGGTATAATAATTTCATGATTTTTATATTCCATAACCGTTGCCTTTTATTTCTCCACAATGATTTCCCATATCTTTTTGAATTTTTTTTCTACGTATGTTCCATTTCTTATTTTTACAAAGAAACTCCCAGAAAACTATGGCGACAAGAGAGAAGAGTTGTGATGGCGATAGAGTTCTTATACTTCCCAGTGACTCCGACGACGAGAGAGAAGAGTTGTGATGGCGATAGAGTTCCTGTGGCGGCGAAAGTAACAGATGACAAATAAAAATGGATGAGAGAAGGGCAACGAAGGGAAGAGAAATCTGATATCAATGGATCTCCAACTAGTTTTTGTACGATGATGCGAGACTGTAAGGATGATAACACGGTAAATATTAGATCTTGTATTCAACAACGACGACTGACTTTGACAATTTTTAATGCATGTGGTTTTAGTGTATAATTTTATTAAAAAATATGCAATTATTCTGCCTGTAAACATGAATAAATAGAACATATTTATTGCAATATTTTATGAGTACTGCTTGTATTTGTCACGTGATTTTTCTGTTTTTTTCTTTGTCTTTAGTAAAGTTGCTACTTGCACGAAATATGCAGTAATTACGCATGTAATACTGCACTTGATTTTCATATAATAGCAATGATAGTAATTTGCTTTTAAAAAAGTTAAATTTGCATTTTTTGTGTACTTGTATGGATCCATGCATTAGACATTTAATTACTGTAAATGATTATATCATTTACTGCAACTAAATTTGTATAAAAAATGTAAATTTTTATTGATAAACAAGTTGAATTTTATTTATAATCTCTTAAAATTGCTTAATGTTTGAAATCCCAAAGAACATAAAAATTAATTTGAAATTCAAAAATTTAGTGATTCAATCCCATAAAATTAGGAAGTAAATATCAGTTAATTTTGAAATATATTATTTAAAGAATCAAATTCCACAAAATCAGGGAGAGAAATCGTGTAAATATTATTTTAATTACAAAATAAAATAACTACGTATGCAACTTTGATATTCTAATAATGCAATTTTTTTCTCAAAATTATGTAATAAATCCAAATACTGCAACTTTTTTCACTAAATTATGCAGCAAATTTTCAAGATAACCGCCTCATATTCAATTTAGAACTGTTCTAAAATTTAAGCAGATTAAATCGTGGGTAAGATATGGGAAGCTGCAAATTTACCATGTAACCCTTTTATGCAACTTTTTTGTTCTTTTATTGCACCGAATTTTTACAGATTTAAAATTAAATCTGGAACGTTAATATTATTAATCAAAGGCTAAGATCAATTCTTATTTCACATCTAAGAGGTGGTTTCCACCCTAGTGCACCCCTATATATACTCATAGCTTTTTTGTATTATTATTCTTATGGAAAAAATTTGTATAAGCCTGTTTCACGGATGTTGTTATTGTGATCTGGATTTAATTGGTTAATAATCATCTTTTTATTGTAAGAACGGACTGATTTATAAATAAATTTGATTTATATTACAATAATTTGTCAATTCGTAAATAAAATTGATTGACTCTTGTTGAAAATTAATGGTTTTGCATCAAACAATTGATTTTTTTTTACTTAAGTTGTAAAACTAGTTGATTTAAATTACTAGATTTAGTTCCACGTGATACGCAAATTAATACATGATGTATTATTTTTTATATCAAAATATAATTAATGAAGTTATACATTTACATATTTTTAGTATTTTCAAAATAAATTTAATTTTATTCATCAATATTATATGTTAATATATTATAATATAAATTATTTTTTATATTATACATTAAACCATATACATAAATTTAATAAAGATTAAACAAAATACATTAAACACAAAGACAAAGCTGACAAAAAAATGGGAGTGTAATTTCAAAATCATCCGATAAAAATTACAATCATTCCATAAAAGAAATTATACTTGTTTATTTAATAAAATAATGAGATGTAATATTTTAATTAAAATGTGATAAATATAAATTTATTATTATTGATTGTATCTATATTATAATATATGTTAGAAGAAATAATATATATATATATATATAGAGGTTAGATCATATGAGAATAGATGTTAATGTAAGAAATGAGAATAAATCTCAGCCTTTGATTTCACAAGATCTGCGGTCATGCTTTAATAATTTCCGTCTTCATTTTATCCTCCGCGAACTTCATTATTACATATTTAAGGGTATCATTGTCATTTAGCCTGATGGTATCTTCCTCAAATAATTTCAATTTTCATTTTATCATCCGCGAACTTCATTATTACATATTTGGATTTCTAATTCCTTTTCAATTTCGATTTTTCATCAAATTTCAATTGCCTTGTCGAGTCATCCAATACTCTAAAATTAAATTAAATTTTATTATTATTTAATTGAATTTTCTAATTTAATGAAGTTTTAAATAGATAAAATAAATTTAAATATTTTTCTGAAAAATTGATTTTATTTTTATTTAATTTAATTTTTCTCATTTGATGAAATATAGAGAAGATAAAATGAAGAGAACTGTTTCTAAAAATTTGATTTTTTTTCTTTTAATGATGTATATAGGAGATAAAATGACAATAACTGGAATAATTTTTCTGAAAAATTGATTTTATTTTTATTTAATTTAATTTTTTCCATTTAATGAAGTATAGAGGAGATAAAATGAAGAGAATTGTTTCTAAAATTTTGATTTTTTTCGTTTAATGATGTATATAGGAGTTAAAATGAAGAGAATTGAAATTATTTTTTTCGAAAAATTAATTTTATTTTTATTTAATTTATTTTATAATGAACAATAATTGAGATAAAATGAAGAATGATTAAGATATAATGAAGAACTGCTAAGATAAAATTTATGTCACGTATAACATCAAAATTCACATCGAATTTATTTTATAATGAATCACATTTGAGATAAAATGAAGAATAAGAAAGATATAATGAAGAACTGCTATGATAAAATGCATGTCACGTCTAACATCAAAATTCGAATCGAATTTATTTTATAATGATTCGCAATTGAGATAAAATGAAGTATAACTAAGATAAAATGAAGTATATAATACATAAAATGAACAAAACACAACTTTTGCGCCCTGTACGTTCGTAATGACTATGTTGCCCTTCAATGAAGTAAAATGAGGATATTATGCCGCGTTTTTTGTTAAAGCTCTTATATAATCTGGATCGTTAATATATACGGGAGTGTTATACTAGCAACCACCTCCTAGATGTGAAATAAGACCAAATCTGGATCTTCCATTTAATTTATTAACGGTTCAGATTTAGTTTTATTTTTAAAAAAATTCGCTGCATATATAGTGTTAAAAAGTTGCATAAAAGGGTAATTAAGTCAATATGCATCCAACTTAAACTTCCCACGTCTTTTTTTTTCTAATAATACGGGTGGTGGTTGGCGAAATTACAGCGTTCGATAATTTATCCCACCAAGCATTAAGTTTTCACTCATAAACCGCAACCACCGCATTAAAGATTTTTTACAGTAAACTATCAAAAAAAAAGCTGTAAATAAATGGGGAAAAAATATACATATGCATAACACAAACAAAAACAACAATATTAAAAAAAAATTTGTCAAAGGATAAATTAAAATACAAAATAACACAAAAATAATAATTATACAACAAACTGTAACAATTAAAAACTATGACTGCAATATTATAGGCGAGATAACTGTAAATTTTGTATTCACAAAATTTATATATTAGAACGTAAAACAAAAGTTCTTTAACTATAACAATTAAATACTATGACTGCAATATTACAGGCGAGTAAACTGCAAATATTGTATACACAAAATTTATGTATTAAAACATAAAACAAACGTACTTTAACTGCAACAAATTAAAACTTTTACTGCAATGTTACAGGCGAAATAACTGCAATTATTGTATTGATAAAATTCATAAATTAAAACGTATACCATGATTCCTTTAACTGCATCAAATAAAAACTTTCACTGCAATATTACAGGCGAGTTAACTGTAAGTGTTTTATACATAAAATATTTACAAGTACAACATAACAAATATAATTAATTATAATACAAACTGTAACTAATAAAACCAATCACTACACTATTACAAGGGATATAACTTCAAAGTTTAATTGAAAAAACAACATATAATTAAACATAAACAACAAATCGAAAAGCCGTAATATATTTGATAAAAATAAAATGGTTGTGATTTAAAACTTCAGAATGAAACTTCAACGACGATGAGAAACGAATACGAACTAATAGATGATACGATGAAAACGACTAAGAAACAAGAATATGCAATACTCAAATTAATCTAAGAAAAAAACACGATGAAGAAGATACATAATATCAATATCTTTACAAAAATATTAAAAAAAATAAAATAAAAGACGGTTAAACAAAAAAAAAACGAAAAAAAAGGAAGTGGTTATATATTCAATATATCCTAAAATTTCAAATGCCTAAAATACCCTAAAAAATTATAAAAAAGAATTAATAAGATAAAAGAAAACAAATATCTTATTAAATCTTAGCCATTAAAAACGAAATTTGGATGGCAGATATGAAGTTCTCATCTCTTATCTGGGAGGTGGTTCACATATGATTACAAGTCTATATATATATATATATATATATATATAGGGTAGTGATCAGGTGAGAATAAGAGTTACTATGAGAAATAAGAATAGATCTCGCGCGTCCATCTCATCAAATCGACGAACAGGATTCATTCTCAGCAAATTGAAAAACGCGGCATTTTTGCCCCAATATCCTGCAGTTTTAGCCTTTAAAGGCTAAAACTGTAAAAAAACTCAAACACAAACAGCAACTTGCATTTAAGCCCGATTTACTTCATTTTTAGCCCAATTTACTTCATTTTTAGTCCGATTTACTTCATTTTTACATAAATACGAATTAAAAAAAATTAAACATTTTCTTCTTCAAAGCAGCAACACGAGCGTAGTCTCTATAAAACTCAATACAAACATCAACAGTTCTAAAAACTTTGCCCTTAAAATGTTTCATCTCATCAACACAATTTGGAATAAATGAACCTGTAAGATACAAAAATGCACAAAGTTAACACAAAAGATGCACAATATAATAGTAAAAATGAACGTCGATTTGAATACACATTTTGGAATAAATGAACCTGTAAGATACAAAAATGCACAAAGTTAACACTAAATATGCACAATATAATAGTATAAATGAACGTCAATCTGAATTAAACAAATTTTTTTGAACTATATTCATGCACAATAAACAAAGTCGAGACCGAACATGAATGCGAAATCCAGAAACAAAGAAAAAAAATCTGATGGACAGAAGAAATATAAATCAAATCGAACGAAGAAGGAAGAAGAAATCAAATCGCGCGAAGAAAGGAATAAAAAATCTAATGAGATACTATTTCAGATTTTAAAAAAAGCTAAAATTACAAAAATAACCTTAAATTTGCAAAACTGCAGGATAATCGAGGAAAACTGCACACGGAGTGAAATAGATCATGAGCGTTGAAATCACAAAATCAAAGGCTGAGATTTATTCTCATTTCTCATACTAAAAACTATTCTCATATGATCACTACTCTATATATATATATATATATATAGATGTGTTCATCTCACAAGTGGTCTCTTAGATGTGAGAAGAGAATCAATCCAGTCCATCTAATGAGACCTGCGGACAGTTGAAATTTAATTTTAGCCCAAAATTACAAAGTTGCATCAATGACCTAAATTTAGTTGCATAGTAAGGGCATTAATGACATAATGCACTCACAACTACGATGAATTAAATTCAAATCCCTTGATTTTAGGTGACCACATCTTAATATTATTTAATTTTTCTAAAATATGAGGGGACCACATCATATCTCACAAAAAAATTATAATTTATTTTCTCTTAAGACATGTTTATTTGTTATTAACTTTATACTCTCATTTCCAACATTGCTATAGAACTTTAAATAATCATAGCTCACACAATTTAAGTTATTTTTTTGCATGTCATATATCAAATTAAAGATCGTTTTATTATCTTTCAAATGAAATCCATATTGCATATGTTTGCAAAATCTGATAGCCCTATCAAATATAATGCAACTGAACCGGTCTATATAATGCAAATATACAGACTTATATAATACAACTTAAATCAAAAAATAAATTTTTTTGTCAAAATATCAATTACCTCATAAATAGTCAAGCAAATTTATAGGCCTAAATAATGAATTTTTGCAGGTTTGTATAATGCAACTTAAATGTGGTATGATGAATTTGAGTTTTGAATCCATCATCTTATTCTTTTTTAGGTAACGACTTCGTCGATTTCCACAAAGAGACGACGAGTACGAGCTAGCAGAGGAAAGGGAAGTTGTAATGTAATTGGGTGTTTGGTAGTTGGTAGGTGGTTGTATGAAATATTTGGATTTCATGCTCTGTTTCATTTATTACTATTTCGTTTGTCAATAATTTAAATTCATCAGACCACCTTTAGGTTGCATTTTATAAGCCTGTATATTTGTATTGTATAAGTCAGTTTAGTTGCATTATGTTTGATGAGACTATCGAATTTCTGCAGAATATAGATTTTTTTTTCCAGATGTAAGTTGCATTATATAAGCTTATAAATATGCAGTATCTTATTTTTGCTACAATTATCTTATTTGAAACATATGCAATAGTAATCTCGTTTGAAAGATAATTAAATTATCTTTAATTTGATATATTGTATGTGAAAAAATAATTTAAGTTGAATGAGATATGATTATTTAAAGTTTTATAAAGAAATTAGATGAGAGAGAATATGTAGAAGCAAAACACGTGTGTTTGATAGGAAAGAGATTATGAAATTTATTGTGGTCTCTCATGTTTAACTTACCTAAATGCCCCTAATTATAATATAAAATAAAAATAAAAGTTAAATTTTAAATTTTAAGAATCAATCTGGACCACTTATTTTATCAAATTAAAGGAAAAGATATATTCTCTTCTTCCATCTAATAGTCACTTGTGATATGATCACACACACACACACACACACACACACACACACACACATATATATATATATGGAGCGGATCCGGTGAGAAATGTCTTAACGTGAGAAAGTGAGAAAGATGCTTGATTGTGTTCATGAGGTTGCTTGATTGTATTCAGGTCGTTGCTTGATTGTGTTTTAGTTGTTGCTTGATTATTTAGTTGTTTAATTGTGTTTTAGTTGTTGCTTGTTTGAATATCAACTATTGATTTTTTTAGATCTAATGAACATGATTCATTCTTCTTTCTCATAGGGGAATTTTTTTACATGATCTCTCCTATATATATATATATCTTTTGGCGAAATCAATTACACT
Source organism: Plectranthus barbatus (assembly GCA_026898455.1). Taxonomy (NCBI): domain Eukaryota; kingdom Viridiplantae; phylum Streptophyta; class Magnoliopsida; order Lamiales; family Lamiaceae; genus Plectranthus; species Plectranthus barbatus. The sequence continues at coordinate 268,424 of JAPKLW010000371.1, read as the reverse complement.
ATTTTCATTTAGAGTTGGTGTACGGTCTCACTATTTTTTATTGTGAAACGGATCTCAAATCCATATATATATCTATATCTATATCTATATATATATTAAAACAATACCGGAGACAAAATATGGTAAGTTTGAGATGTATTAATTGTTCATTAAATAAATGTTTAGTTCATTAATTAATATGTAAAACATTATATAATTATAAATAATGAAAAATCTATTGGAGATTAAATTTTATTTTTAGGAAAATCATTTTAGTAGATATAATTTAACAACTATAAAATTATTTAATAATAATTTTTGAATGTTTAATTATATTTTGTAGATATAAATTTTTATTTAATATAATATTAATTGACCAATTAATTCACATTTTATATATTATTTCAATCCATACATAGCATAGTTTTAGTTGGCCAAATAATTATAAATTATATCTAGATCTTAACGACATATTCATATAATTAGGAGATTAGATGACATATTTAACAAAATATTATTAAATTATTTAAGTTATTAACTAAAGAAAATATGTAAGATTTTAATCTACATATTTTAGGTAAATATGCGTAAATCTATTAGATTGATTTTTCTTGAATTATTATTTCTCTAGAATTAATCTATATATTTTAGAAAAGTATTTAGAAATCAATTAGACCGATTTATGGCACATTTAACAAAATATCATCAAATCGTCTACTTTATTTAAGAAATGAATTATGGAAGATTTTAATCTATATATTTTAGGGAAATATATATAACACAAATACATTGATTTTTCCTGAATTATTATTTTTCTATAATTAATCTATACCTTTTCGAAAAATCTGTATAATTCAAGTATAAATCAATTAGATTAGACTGATTTTAGGATTACACAAATTAAATTTTAGGATTAGATCTATATATTTTAGGGAAATATGTACAAATCTATCATATTGATTTTTTCTTAAATATTATCTCCCTGTAATTAATCAACATATTATTGTGTGAAAATATTCTTTAATTAGCTCCCTAAAATAAGTAGGAAAATTATGGTTAATTAAAAAAATGGAAATATGTATCAAATTTTAGATTTGTTTTCTTTCTTTATTTCAAAATCTTCTCTATTTTAGTTAAAACATTTTATAATCTATATGTCTTAGTTACATAATTAATTAATTAATTACGCAAATACAAGTGTTTAAGTTAGTTTTAAAATCTTAAGTTAATTACCTATTTAAATTTTAATTTGATTTAAATAAAATATATAATTCCAAAATTGTTCTTCTATAAATTTGTGTTAATTTTTATAGGATATTGTGCTAAGGGGTTTAATTATATATAGTACTAAATTTCTTTCAATTAATTTAGTAGATCATGAATTGAAAAAATATTTATGATAAATATGGATAATTGATTCAATGAGATCGTGTTTCCTTATCAAATTTAGTGATTCTCCCCTATATAAAGCACACATCCACACCACCTAATATAATGAACATAATTCAATTAGATCAAATAGAGAGCTCAAATTAAGCAAGAAAGAAAAGGTCTGTCTATTTTTCTTCTTCTATCATGTATATCTATATATCCAAGTTAATATTATAAAATCTTATAATACATCATTTTTTGAATAAGGAACATTGTTTTTGTGCAGTCATTGCAGGTGTGGAGGGTAAAGAGAAACGCACGATTGCAGATTGTGACAAAATGGATTTCAAAGAATTGTGCACAGGATTTTACAAAAGAGTTGGATCATGTGCTCCTAATCGAATATATATTATTGTTTGTAATTGCACTTATAATTATGATTTATACCTCATCAATGTTTGTACTTCATTCATACAAAATTATGTAATAATGTACATACAAGATTTTATGAGAACTATAAAATTATTGATTTTGGGAAGTATTTTAATTATATTAAGCATTAATATTTGTTTCTATATTTATTGAATATGAAACTAGTAAATATGGCCGATCCAATAATATAGTTTAAATCATCTGTTGATTTTTATGATATTGAGAATTTTTTGCACCGTATTCTTTTTTATCTCCATTAGAGTATACGATTGGAGTTTGGGAAGGTCTTAGGTTAGGCACGCTTAAACGGTTTAGGCGGGTTTTATCCATTAACCCAATCTAAACTCATTTAATATACCATAATTGTGGATTAATAAACCCTAATGGGATGGGTGAACCCATTTGGGTAGGATAAAATCCGTCAAACCCGTTTAGGCGTGTCTAACACAAGTTTTTGCCTTGGAGTTTCGATCATGCAATTTTGTTAGATAGAGTGCATTGGTTAGATTGGAGGGTGAGTATTCTTCAATTATTCGAACTCAAACTTGTGCTTCAAAGTCGGCAACCTTGACTCATTGTTTTGATCTTGATTATTTGATTCCATTTGAGAATTTTATTCGGGAAAATACATTTTGTAATTGAGTATGATAGTACAAGTTGAGTTCTAATCGTGCATTTCATCATTTTTTTCAAATAAGTTAGTATAATTATTTAATTAAAAAAATATGGATATTATATTAGTGTTGTTAATGAATAATAAAATTTGAAGTAGGTAAAATATTTTAAAATTGAATTATCTTATATTATAAAGAAACAAGGGTTGCACAAATTAATCTATATTTTTAAGGGAATATGCGTAACTTGTGATTGATCTTAACTTAATTGTTATTTCCCTAAAATATTTGGCGGAATTATTATCCGTTTTCAAGAAAATAAAAAGATGTATCAACTGAATTTAAAAATACTTCGTAGCTATACTTTATTTTATTTTATTTTTTGAAAATTTACATATTTTGTATATGTATAAATCAGTTAAATTAGTTTTTCCATAATTATTATTTTCTTATAACATTCACGAGCAGTATAATAATTTTTCAAGAATAGGTCAATATGTATCAAACTAGATATTAGAAATTCTACTACTTTTATTCCAAGATCTTAAAAATATATATATTTTGGAATATGCATAAATAAGTTAGATTCATTTTTCCTTAATTATTATTTCCCTTGTAACATATGTGAGAATTACTATTCACATAGATAAATATTTTGTTTATTATTTTTATATAAATAATTATAATCATAATCCCAAAATTTAGGGGTAGGCGTGATATCAATTATTTTCCAATTGAGTTCATTAAAAAGTTTATGGCAAATTCTCAGATGAGACGGTCTCATCATTTTTATTGTGAGACGAATTTAATGAAATGATGTGTTTCTTTATTGCAAATAAAGTATTTCTTTGTTGCAAATAATGTAATTTTTAAAAATGAAATGATATATTTAACTTATTAAAATGATGTATTAAGGTCCGTCTCACAATAAAAAAATGGTGAGACCGTCTCTCAGGAGACCAACTCAAAGTTTATATAAGGATACTTATAACTTTTGTTAATTTGAAAATTAAGAAATAGGATATTAATTTTCTTATAATCTTAGATTATAAAGAAACCAGGAGTACAAAAATTAAATCATATAATTAATTTATATAATTTAGAAAAATATAAATGATCCAATTAGACTGATTTTCCTTAATTATTATTTATCTATAATATGAATGAGAATTATAATCCATTTTCAAGAAAAAAAATATATGTATCATATTGAATTTTAAAATAATTCGTAATTATACGGTAAAATCTTTAAAATACATATATTTTGTATATGCATAATGCAAGTAGATTAACTTTTCCTTAATTATTATTTCTCTATAGTTTTAATGCTTAATTTAATTAATCAATTGAAAATAACCAACTAAACATATCATTTAAAGAGAAACTAAGTTTACACAATATTAAAAAAATGGGGACGAATCTAGATGAAAATTATTAAATGTAATTTTCAGAAAATTTAATAGTATGTAGCACATTATATGTTGTTTATTTGAATCTATCGAATTTGTGTTACTTGACCCGTTAATCACATTACATATATTAAGCTCCCACACATCGTGTGGGGTGCAATACTAGTATATATTAAAGTAAGGCCGGAGGCAAAATATGGCGAGTTTGAGTTGTATTAATTATTCATTAAATAATTGTTTAGTTTCTTAATTAATAAGTGAAACATGCTATAATTATAAATAGCAAATATATACTTCTTTGTGTAATTAATATTTATGATTGAATCTATAATTGATATTTATAATTAATATAAGCCAAGTTTATATATTAGTGAATTTTCAATTAATGATAGACAAATCTCAATAAAAATGAATTACTAGATTATATTTATAAGCTTAGAAAATAATATTTATGTACAAATTATTTACTTTTCTATTTCAATAAATATTTTATTTATTATTTTAGAATAGATTATATTCTAATACATACTTATAATTATGTTTGTGTAAATAATATTTACTTAATTAAAAGTCTGTAATTATTTATTGAATGGATATCAATTCAAAATTAGATTATGATATTCATGAAAAAAAAATTGAATGATGATTGAGTTTAGAATAAATGTTGATACTAATCATTAATGTCAATTATTTATCTAATAAAATTCTATTTTTAGTGATCTAATATATTTGATACAGTTATAATTTAAAAAATAATACTGTAAAAAAAAAAAAAGAAGGAAAGCATGTAGATAAAAGGTTTTGTATTCCTTGAAATGAAAGTGCATGTTTCATTTTATTTTGCAAAATATTAAAATTGGATCTAATTTCATGTTATTCCTTTAGATGTGGAATTTTTTAAATAAATACGAGGAAATAACTAATAAGGCAGCTAATATGTAGTGTTATTAATATTTTTTAAAATTTTGAAAATTCATATTTGATGAAATCAAGTATATTTTATTTATTAATATACATTATATTTAAATATACAAATTATGGTACATCATTTTTCCAAGAAAAGTGAGCATAGAAAAGATTTTCCATTTATTTATATTTAATTACTAAAAAAGAATTAGGTTAGTTATACTGTATATTATAATTAAACAAACTAATTAAATTATTGATACTTAATTTTTTACCTAATTTTTAATTAAATATATAAATATAACTTTTGAATATTGATGAGATTATTAGTTTCTAATCATGGAAAAATAACTAAATTCTATATCTGTCATTATATTGACACTATAAATATGAATATCGTATATTATTACTCATAAAAAAATATATATAATATGATTTGACAAATTAATAAAAATAAATAAAATGAGTGTCAATATAATATCAATTATTTATAGGGGCGGAGACAACATAGGGTTCGGGGCGGCCTCCCCACGAGCTAAAAGAAATTAGTTATATTTTCTTAAAAAAAATTATAAGGCACGTCCGACGAGATGTAGTCGAACCTCTACTATCCTTTGAATATGTATTCATCCTTTTAAAAAAAAAACTTATTACAATAATTTAAACACACACTCTAACCTATGACCTCTTGGTTATAGGTAGAGTGCTTTTAACATTGCACCCGAACAAGAGATTATTCATCCCTTTTTATACATGTTATATAAGTAATGGATTATTTTATATTGTATGTCAAATTAATAGTTAATACATTTTTAAAATTAATATTATTTTTGTTATATAAAATATTAAATAAATATTATCTTAATACAAATAATTAATATTCCCAAGCAATACTTGTATATATTAAAGTAAGGCCGAATAGAATTTATGGTATAATCAGTTACATAAGTTAGTCATTAATGAACTGTTTAATTCATTAATTATTAGACAAAAATATTCTAAATATAATTGATTGTACAAACATAAGATCTAATGATTTTATCATATAAGGAAAAAAATTAAAACTTAGATCTTAGTGAAATATAACTTTGTTATAGAAAATATCTTCTAAAGTATTTAATTACCATATTTTAAATATTAAGTATAAACTTGATGAATAATTCCATTAATCAATTTAAAATCATAAAAAAAATCCAATTAGAGAAAATCTAATACACGATTTAAAAAATAATCTAGATTAACTTAATTAAATGAAAAAAAACTTTGTTTAGAAAAAAGTTTCAATAAAATTTATTGAAAACATATAAATAAAAATAATTAATTTAATCAAATTTAAAATTATCATATTTGAATTATAAAATAAATTACGAAAAGTTATATTAGAATACATTTATTTGAGTAAAGATCATTAAACCTTTAAAAATTGCACAATTTTCTTTTATTTTGAGAATAAACAGCTCTGTTTTGGCATGCTTAATAATTTTTAATATTTATACATTATTTTGATCTTATAAAATCTAAATGAATATTCGTGGAATAGAGATATTTAAATATATTAATTGGTTATTATTTGAATTTTTTATGAAAAAAATAATTATAATAAATCTCCATCACTTACGTTTATAAACTCACACTCTCAAAGGAAAAAAAAAATAGAATTGGATCCTACAAATATAAAATTTATGTATCATATATAATTTAGTTATCCCAATTCACGATGATAAAAAAACTCTCACAAATAAATTAATTGAAATCTTTGATTACATTTTCATATTACATTCTTATATATCATATATAACTCTTTTATTTTGGTAAGTTTAATTTGATTTGGATCTCTATCATATGTTGTATGTTGTTCAAGTGGGAGAATCAAGTTTCCTTAACTTTGAAACCCTCCTAAAGTCCTACATGATCTCTTTCACGGATATCATCTCAATATACCGTATGCAACTATTACAAATACCAATTCCATTGCAAGATCCACTGTTACAACAAAGGAGTTCTTCTCATATCATTTTTCATGAGCGAATGAATGAATAATCTCATATTCATCGATCAAGACGATTGTTTCGATAATTTGTTGTAGACACATACATGATTATTGAGACATCACGATTGAATTACATTCGTTTCAACAAAAAAACTGTACGTTGTGAAATTTATAAGGGTCTTAGTGCTGCAATTTTAAGGGGATAAAATGATCCTGCTATATAAGGCAAGAGAGTTATTCTACTGTCTTCTTTCATCGGAGGTGCTCGCTATATGTTTCAGAATTATGAAGATGCTATGACAATATGTAAAAGGGTTGGATATCCAGACTAATTAATAACATTTACATGTAATCCCAAGTGGTCAGAGATTGTTAGATTTTTTGAAAGTCGGGATCTAAACCCTGAAGATAGACCCGATGTAGTTTGCCGAGTCTTCAAAATCAAATTAGATGCATTGATGAAAGACCTTCGACACAATAAAGTTTTGAAAATTTTTGGGCAGGTATATTACTGTATAATACTCTAAATTGTACATTATAATACAATTTTAATAAGTTTATATTTTTCTTTTCAAAGCTATATACACGGTTGAATTCCAAAACACGGGGTTTGCATCAGGCACATATTCTCTTATTTTTAATTAATTAAGACAAGTATCCAACAGGTTCTGATAAAGATAAGATTATATCAGCTGAAATACCGACATAGATGAAGATGAATGTTATTACAAAGTTTTATCCGAATTCATGATTCATGGACTGTGTGGTATTGCTCGAATGAATTCACCTTGCATGGCTGCACGTAAATGTACAAAGCATTTCCCAAAAAAATTATTGGAAGAGAGCATTGTTGACCATGATGGCTATCCTCAATACAGACACATGAATAATGGGAGGACGATTAACAAAAATGGAGTTGATTTGGATAATAGATATGTTGTTCCACACAACAAATATCTATTGATCAAGTATGGAGCTCACATGAACGTGGAATGATGCAATTAATTGAGATCCATCAAACATCTCTTTAAGTACATAAATAAAGGAAATGATCGACCCACAACTGAGTTTTGTGAGAGCACAAAAAAATATCACAAATAAGGAGAACCAATAGATGAAATAAAGATGTACTATAATTGTAGGTATACTTTACCGCGTGACGCAACTTGGAGAACTTTTGAATTTGATATTAATTTTATAGATCATCTGGTTGAGCGTTTAAATTTTCACTTAAAGAACAAACAACATATATATTTCAATGACAAAGATGAGATAAAAGATGTAGTCAATCGAACAAGCGTTGGTCGTAGTATATTTCTCGGTTGGTTTGAAGCAAACAAGAAATAACCAGAAGCTAAAGAGTTGACTTACATTGATTTTCCAACAAAATTTGTGTGGAAAAAGAAAATAAAAGAATGAGTTCCAAGAAAACATGGTTTTTCAATAGGTTGATGCTACTATGGTCCACCAGGAAGTGATGATTCGTACTATATTAGAATGTTGATAAATATTATTCATGGTGCATGTCACATGGATATGATGCTTATAGATGGAGTTCAGTATGAGTCATATCGAGAATCATGTTTTGCTTTAGGATTGTTCGAAGATGATAAAAAAATTATTAATGGAATAATTGAAGCAAGTCATAAGGGTACTTTAGAGTTTATAAGATGATTATTTTGCAATCTACTCACTGCAAAGTCGATGAGCAAATCCGAAGTTGTATGAGAGATGTGTTGGACTTATGTTTTGAATGATGAACTTTATAAGAAGCGCAAAGAATCTGGAAATTTGGGTATATAACTCTATTTTTTTCACACACACAAACTCTCTCTCTCTCTCTCTCTCTCTCTCTCTATATATATATATATATATATATATATATATATTAATATTATTAATTTTTTTAATTAAACTATACATTTTGCAGCTTTTATATTGTGAGTTGAAAATATAAAGAATCTCAAACTGGTTGAACTTGAGAAAACATTGCAAAAAACCGGAAAAAGTATTAAAGATTTCAGTGAGATTCCTTATCGAAGTTCACAATATTTCTTTGAAAGTGGGAATCGATTAGTAATTGATGAAATGAACTATAATTGTGAAGAGTTAGCATCTGAACATGCAGACTGCTTAGAAAAGCTAACAGATGAACGTCATGTGTACGATGCAGTTATGGAAAAAGATGAATTTGATGGATATTTTTGATCGGTGAATCAACACATGATGGATCATAATATATCTGACATTAGGTTTTATTTAAATTCAGACAGTATGTATAAATCTGATGGACTAATGAATGTGTTGAATGATTTGCACACACCTGAATATTTGAATGACTTGAAATGTATGGGATTGCAAAATCATAAGATGATATTCAAAGTGGGTACTCTTATTATGCTGCTGAAAATATTGATCATTCTGTTGGATTGTGCAACGGAACCCGTCTAATTATCACTAGGCTCGGCAATCATGTTATTGCAGCTAAGATACTAACTGAAAAATAGTTCAGGTGGAATTGTTTTTATTCCGATAATGACTCTAACACCTTCTGATATACGTTTGTTCTTCAAGGTTCAGATAAAACTCTTCCTTTTTAATGTTTCATATACCATGACTATTAACAGGAGTCAAGGACAATCCTTATCATGTGTTGGCATTTTATTGAAGAAACTTGTCTTTATTCAAGGTCAATTGTTTGTTGTTTCCAAATTTACAACTAGAAGCGACATCAAGATATTAGCAAGTGATGATGATAATTTTAACATTTTATGCATTGCTAATGTTTTATATACTGAAAGCATTATGATTGGTATATTATGTACAAGGTCGATTGGTTAATATGCTGAGAATCATAAATGTTGTATGTTCATCTCCTGTCTGAATTAACAAACATGTGTCGCAAACGCAATTATCCTCATATCTCGTCGATAGGGAGATCATACGGTGTGTAGTAGATCACGAAAGATCGTATGGATTGTTTGACCTAGCGAGATATAAATAGTTATCACAGCTGAGACAGTTCCAGGATAAACTGTCAGTGTAGGCTGCAGCATACACAGTAATAAGCATCTTGTCTTGGAAGGCTTGGTATGCTGGTGTGGGGGCACACATTGATAAGGACCTAAGTCGAGATCGACTCTTTTATCTGACATTAAAAGAATCTAGATCTTTATGGCTTGATGAGATCCTAAGCCTATATGAAGGTACAGAAGTATATGCAGATTGTGTATTACTTTGAGTTGCAGTGAAAGGCTCTAGTTGAGCTTGTATATCTGTATCTTGGGTAATAGCAGTTTGTGTATGACTGTCTGGTACTGGAACTAGATAACCACATCCAGTATAGGATGGTGACATTCCCTGAACAGCTCAAAAGGTTCGTTATGCTAAAGTCCTGCAGGCTGATTAAGTTCAAGCATAAGTGAAAAGGTTTGAGTGGATTGATTCAAGAATATAAGATGTTAATTAATTAAATTTTTTTTCAGAGCTTAAATTAATTAACGAATGTCTGTAACCTTAAATGTGGGGATATATCGAGCCCATGCAACCCGTACCTCAAAAACGTGGTAGCAAATAGGTAGGACAATATTGATTCTCTAGTGGAATGAATCAATATTAATTAATTAATTATATTCTGGGTTGAATATGGGAATTAATTAATTGATAGGCCTTATTTGCTATTTGCATTCTGGTCCCTGGTCTGGCCCATGAAACTCAAACCCAATAGAAGTCCAGTATTTTCCTATAAATAGGCCTCAGTTCCTCATATCTCAACACACCACAAGATCATAAGTTGCACATAGCAAACCAGGTTTTGGGAGATGTGGTGATCGACTAGATCTGAGAAACGGGGAGGAAATTCTGCTTCTCAACCGGGCAAGGAATCTGAAGGGAATCTTCACCAGATATTCAAATTGAGTTGGGATACAGATCAGGAAGATTTTATTTCTTCTCTCTCTCCTTGTTTTTTGAAAATAATTATTTATTTTCATAAGATTTAATTCCTCAATCTGTTAGGGATTAAATCTTTGTGCGTGGGAAAGGATCAAGAGAAATCTCCGCGCAATCGTTCTTCAGGGTTTCGCAATCCATGTATTCCGCATAAACCCTCTTATGCATATTCAATAGGAGCATGCTAGGATTAATCGTAGGTATAGCAATTTATTTTGATATTCCAATTAACGATCCTTGGCAAACGGACTTCGTGATTCAGTTCTCGAATCCTTTCAATTGGTATCAGAGCGAGGTTGAATTAATTGGCTCTATCGGAAAAAATAATATTGCCTATGATATGCATGATAATTATTATTGAATGATTTCATAGGTTTTGGATTGTATGTTCATGTTTTTCGTCCTCGTGGCTCTCGGGTTAATCCGCCCTTTAATATGGATTCGTTTTTCACCCAAGAGATAAATCCGTGGTTAGATTTAAATTTTAGAATGTAATTAGATATTTCAAATGTAATATTTTATTTTAAAAAATTAAATCTGTAAAACAAAGAACGAAGGGCCGCACAATGCACGACGGCGCTGGCACAGCGGTGCACAGGCGCGCGGCCGAGGCTGGCCAGGCCAGGTGCGGCGCTCCAGGGACGGCCGGCGATGCGGGGGCAGAGCAGCAGGAGGCTGGGGACGGCGGCGGCGCGGCCAGGGCACGAGACGCACGCACTGCGCGGCCCTGCGCGCGATGCCAGTGGCGCTCCTCCCTCCCTCGGTCGGCGTCGGTGGGATCAAGGTGGTGCAGGCGGCGGCTCGTGGCTGGAGGTGCGGGCTGGGGGCAGTTCGACGGGGTTGCTCGGGCGTGCGGGGCATCGCAAACCCAAGGGTTTGCATGTTTCGCGCGCGTCTCTCACGTCGGTCTCCCTGCGCGTTTTTCCGGTGAGTCATGGTAGCCAACGGTGGAGAAGAAAGGTACGGTAATTCGGGCGACTGTCGGGGCAAGTTGGGGCGGCGGCATGCGAACGGGCAACGGCCGGAGGAGGCGGTATCGCGGGCTGCAACCATGCACATATGTGCATGGCTGTTGCGCATGCCGGGAGCCCTCACAGCGGCGGTGAGTCGCTGGCGGCGGTGGTTCACCGGTGGTGGCTCGTCGGGCCAAGTTCTCGCGGGCTATTGGGCTTGCAATGTGTGCCTAGGCCTGCGATTTGGTTAACTGGCCCAGTTGTCCAATTTTCTAATGGATCAAATCTTGGAGGCCCAGATTCATAAAATAAATTCAGATCACAGTCCAAGTAGTGGGAGCCTAGTCGAAGATCTGTATAATTAATTCCAACTTGTAATAGTTAGAATTATTTTTATTTTGTATCATGGGGCCACGAGGACATTTTTTATTTGTTTTATTATCTGTCTTCGCATGATATATGTGTTTAATTTAATTGCGCAGGGAGCACGTTTACAGCATTTATTTACAGCTTTAAAGCATGCTATGTGATTTATTTTGTGTAATTAATTATAACTATAAATTCGGGATTCATGCTATGCATGATAGAATTTTAGCAATGTTATAATTATGGCTACATAAAATAATCTTTGCAATTGAACCTTATGAACTAAAAAATTACTAAGCTCATAATTTAGTAAGACCTCCACAAAGCGATCCTTTATTGGAAGTGGGTAATTTATTAGGTAAACGTCTTCATGTGTAGCTTACTTAATTTATTATTCATAAGTTCTAATAGATAGGATTTCTTAAAACAAACATTTATTTCATGTGAGAATTGGGAGTTCATGCGTAAACGTCTACTTGTGTAGCTTGCGTATTGAATTTTCATAAGTTCTCTAGGGATTGAATTAAATGAGACAGCCTTATTATAGGGATCAGGTGTGTTTCAATAGATCCTTATATGGGAGGGTTGGCTTTGGTGGTAAGCTAGCTTAGATGTTATCCAGAGTATAACTCATTTGTGATGTCCCTGCTTAGTAGGATAATATGGTCTTAAGTTAGTCTCCAATTATTAATTCCATTTGTCTAAGGAAGCCGGGCATGGATTGGAATTGAAAGATGCAGTCTGGTTAAGTGTTTTGTTGTAAACGTCCACATGTGTAGCTTGCAATAGTAATACTTAGGCAAATTGGAGGAAACATTAATATTGCTTTATCATAAGGTTTCAATATTTAATTGTTTCAATAGTTTGCGACTATGTTTTAATTTCTGTTTTTTAATTTATTGTTTTCAGACATGTCTATTCATATTGTTAACCTCTTAACATCAAACCCTTTAACCGGTCCCAATTTTCCTGAATGGAAGTTTTGGTTCATGGAAATACTCTGCACTGCAAAACATGCCCATATACTTTACATGGACCCTCTAACTCCCAAATATTGGAATTGTACTGGTTATGAGCGAGTGTTCTATGAAAGATGGGTAGCTTCTGATGAGTTTTCCCGCAGACTCATCATGAACAGTCTGTTTAGAAAATTAAAGCTCAAGTGCAAGAAGTTCCGAACTGCTGTTGAGATATGGAGGGGCCTTGTGAAAGTTTATGGGAAGGTGAGACGAACTGTCAGTTATAATCTTGTGGAGGACCTGGTCTGCAAGAGGATGACTGATGGGAGTTCATTGCTTCTGCACTTCGTCAGTATGATGAGGATTATGAGAAAGTACAGAAAGAGAGGTGGACAAGTCAGTAAGCGGGCGAAAATTAACATTGTCCTGCACTCTCTGTCTGATTCTTATAATGACTTCATCAAGTCCCTCGGTACCAGGCGCGAGTTTACTCTTCCTGAGTTACTCTCAGCCCTGATGCGAGAGGAATCTGACCTTAGAGCATTGGAATTTGCTCCAACTTTGTCAGCTTTTGACAAGATAATTGCTTAAGCAAAGGAAATGCTTAAAAAGTTATATGAAGTTGATCTAGCAGAAGATGTCATCAGGCCATGCAAACGCAAGCGAAGTGAAGTAGATTGTCTAGTGCTTGGCATGGGTAGACAAGGTACGTCATGTGCATTTATAACGGAAACATGTTTAACATCGGTTTCTACCAATTCTTGGGTAGTGGATACTGGAGCTACTGATCATGTTTGTTATACTTTGCAGGGGTTCAGACCGACAAGGCAGCTGAAGCATGACGAGATTACCATCTCAATGGGCAGCGGAGAGCGAGTCTCAGCAGTAGCCATTGGAGATTTTACTTTATGCTTTGAAAACAATGTTCTGATTTTGAGAGATGTTTTATATGTGCCGGTTTTTCGGCGGAACTTAATTTCAGTTTCCAAGTTATTTAATGATGGATATTCAGTTATTTTTTATAGTGGAGTTTCTATCATTGGTAATAACGGTGTTATCTGTCATGGTAAACTGATTGACTCTCTCTATATCATTGATTGTATGCATAAATCTTCCGTGAATGTTGCAAACTCACCCAATAATAATAATAATCATTTAAAGAGAGAGTTTTCTTCCGATGAGGATCAAACATATCTCTGGAACTTGAGACTAGGTCACATCAATCTAAAGAGGATTAAAAGATTAGCATGTGATGGGCTCTTGGATTCTTTTCAAGTGGTACCGCATCAAATCTGTGAATCCTGTATAGAGGGAAAGATGACGACCAGGCCTTTTAAGGCAAGTCAGTCTCGAGCAGAGGATGTGTTGGAATTGATCCACTCTGACTTATGTGGACCAATGTCCACGCAAGCTAGTGGAGGTTATGAGTACTTCGCCACATTCATTGACGATTACTCAAGATTCGGATATGTCTATTTGCTTCGCCATAAGTCCAAATGCTTTGAGAAATTCAAAGAATTTATGACTGAGGTAGAAAAGAAACTAGGTAAGACTATCAAGACACTACGATCAGATCGTGGTGGAGAATACCTCAGTAACGAGTTCTTGCAGTACTTGTCAGACAACGGGATTACATCCCAGTGGACTGCACCAGGAACCCCTCAACAAAATGGTGTAGCGGAAAGAAGAAATAGAACTCTCTTGGAAATGGTCAGGTCGATGATGAGTTATGTAAGCTTGCCGATTTCATTTTGGGGATATGCCTTGGAGACAGCGGCCTACTTGCTTGACCTTGTACCTTCTAAATCAGTTCCTAAAACACCTCTGGAACTCTGGTATGGGCGAAAGCCAAGTTTGAACAGAGTGAGGGTTTGGGGTTGTCCAGCATATGTGCTGACAAAGGAACCTGATAAGTTAGAAAGTAGGTGTAAGCTGATGTTGTTTGTAGGATATCCCAGGCAAACGAAAGGTGGTTACTTCTATTGTCCTGAGAATCAGAAAGTGATTGTCAGTACCAACGCAAGATTTTTGGAGGACGAATATGTAAGAAACCACAAATCCAAGAGTGAAATTGCATCCACGAGCTTGAGGACAAGGAAGCAATTCCATCAAAAAAGCCCAGTGTAGTGGTAAATCCACCTGTAATAGGTGAGGCTATACCAACACAGCCACTAATGCAAAGTATGGGACCAACGCGTACTGTGCCAACTACTGGCACGGTTCAGATGCCTCATCGCAGTGGGAGGGTTATCCACCAACCCGAAAGGTACATGTTCGTGGGAGAGTCTTCTGACTTGATCCCAAAATGCGGACTGGATGATACCGATCCCTGGACATATGAAGAGGCGGTATCTGATAAAGATGCAGAAAAATGGCTGATCGCCATGGATTCGAAAATAGAATCCATTACAACTATGAATGTATACCAGAAAACTGATTTGCCAGATGGCTGTCGAGCCATAGGGTGCAAACGGGTATACAAAAGAAAGAAATGAGTGAATGGTGAAATTACAGCTTTCAAAGCAAGGCTGGTGGCGAAGGGTTATAGTCAGAAAGAAGGTGTAGACTATGACGAGACCTTCTCACCGGTAGCCATGCTTAAGTCCATTCGTATACTCCTAGCCATAGTAGTACATAAGGACCTAGAAATTTGGCAGATAGATGTCAAAACCGCATTTCTAAACGGGTACCTTGAAGAAGGTAGGGACATCTATATGCAACAGCCAGAAGGTTATGTGCAGAAGGGCGAAGAACATTTGGTCTGGAAGCTAAGGAAGTTGATGTATGGACTTAAACAAGCTCCACGGTCATGGAATCTGCGTTTTGATGAAGTGATTAAATCCTATGGATTTTCACAATGTATAAAAAATGGGTTGCGTGTACCGTCTATGTGTCAGCGGAAGCGTGGTGTTCCTTGCACTTTATGTAGATGATATTCTCCTATTTGGCGACAATGTGGAAGTATTGTCGAGCATAAAGGGGTGGTTATCCGAGCAGTTTCATATGAAGGACCTTGGGGAGGCAAGATACATCCTAGGGGTAAAAGTATTACGGGAGCGCAATAAGAGGATGCTGACCTTGTCTTAAGGATCATATGTGGATACTGTGATTGCCCGTATCAGCATGCAAACTGCCAAGAAAGGTCTGTTACCCTTCAGACATGGCATATATCTTTCCAAGGATCAGTGTTCGGTGACACAAAGGGAGAAAGATGAAATGAGGAACGTGCCGTATGCATCGGCCGTGGGGAGCCTCATGTATGCAATGCTATGTACAAGGCCAGATATCTGCTTTGCTGTAGGCATGGTAGCGAGATACCAGTCTAACCCTGGACAGGCGCATTGGACCGCGGTAAAGCACATACTCAAATACCTGAAAAGGACTAGAGACTATTGTCTCGTCTATCAGTGTGAGGAGTTGTGCCCTGTGGGTTATACTGATTCGGATTTCCAGGCAGACCGAGATGAAAAAAGTCCACCTCTGGCTATGTGTTTACATTGGGAGGTGGGGCCATATCATGGAGGAGTGCAAAGCAGAAGTGCATTGCGGACTCCACCATGGAAGGAGAATATGTGGCAGCTTCTGAAGCTTCGAAAGAAGCAATATGGTTTCGAAACTTCCTTCTGGAGTTGGACGTGATTCCTAAGCTGCCCAAGACCATCACGATATATTGTGATAATTCGGGAGCTGTGGCTAATTCAAAGGAACCACGAACTCACAGAGCAACAAAACACATTGAAAGGAAGTACCATATTATACGTGAAATCGTAGCAAGAGGTGATGTGCTAGTAGAGAAGATTGACACAAGAAATAATCTAGCGGATCCATTCACAAAGGCTCTGCCTCAGAAGGTCTACGAGATGTATGTACGTAACTTTGGGCTGAGGGCAAAGCTATCCACTTAGAATGTTTGATGTAATAGCTAGATTAGTTTAGACGCGTTATACTCTGGAAAGCACCTGTATAATGCTTTGAGTATAAGTGGGAGATTGATGGTTTTATATACTGAAAGCATTATGATTGGTATATTATGTACAAGATCGATTGGTTAATGTACTGGGAATCATAAATGTTGTATGTTCATCTCCTGTCTGAATTAACAAACATGTGTCGCAAACACAATTATCCTCATATCTCGTCGATAGGGAGATCATACGGTGTGTAATAGATCACGGAAGATCGTATGGATCGTTTGACCTAGCGAGATATAAATAGTTATCACAGCTGAGACAGTTCCAGGATAAACTGTCGGTGTAGGCTGCAGCATACGCAGTAATAAGCATCTTGTCTTGGATGGCTTGGCATGCTGGTGTGGGGGCACACATTGATAAGGACCTAAGTTGAGATCGATTCTTTTATCTGACATTAAAAGAATCTAGATCTCTATAGCTTGATGAGATCCTAAGCCTATATGAAGGTACAGAAGTATATGCAGATTGTGTATTACTTTGAGTTGCAGTGAAAGGCTCTAGTTGAGCTTGTATATCTGTATCTTGGGTAATAGCAGTTTGTGTATGACTGTCTGGTACTGGAACTAGGTAACCACATCCAGTATAGGATGGTGACATTCCCTGAACAGCTCAAAAAGTTCGTTATGTTAAAGTCCTGCAGACTGATTAAGTTCAAGCATAAGTGAAAATGTTTGAGTGGATTGATTCATGAATATAAGATGTTAATTAATTAAATAGTTTGTTAGAGCTTATATTAATTAACGAATGTCTGTAACCTTAAATATGGGGATATACCGAGCCCATGCAACCCGTACCTCAAAACGTGGTAGCAAATAGGTAGGACAGTATTGATTCTCTGGTGGAATGAATCAATATTAATTAATTAATTATATTCTGGGTTGAATTTGGGAATTAATTAATTGATAGGCCTTATTTGCTATTTGCATTCTGGTCCCTGGTCTGGCCCATGAAACTCAAGCCCAATAGAAGTCCAGTATTTTCCTATAAATAGGCCTCAGTTCCTCAGATCTCAACACACCACAAGATCATAAGTTGCACACAGCAAACCAGGTTTTGGGAGCTGTGGTGATTGACTAGATCTGAGAAACAGGGAGGAAATTCTGCTTCTCAACCGGGCAAGGAATGTGAAGGGAATCTTCACCAGATATTCAGATTGAGTTGGGATACAGATCAGAAGATCAGACCAGGAGGATTTTATTTCTTCTCTCTCTCCTTGTTTTTCGAAAATAATTATTTATTTTCATAAGATTTAATTCCTCAATCTGTTAGGGATTAAATCTTTGTGCGTGGGAAAGGATCAAAAGGAATCTCCGCGCACTCATTCTTCAGGGTTTCGCAATCCAGGTATTCCGCATAAACTCTCTTATGCATATTCAATAGGAGCATGCTAGGATTAATCGTAGGCATAGCATTTTATTTTGATATTCCAATTAACGATCCTTGGCAAACGGACTTCGTGATTCAGTTCTCGAATCCCTTCATATATAAGGAAGTATTTTAGAATGTATAAAATATATTATATATTTGTGCACAAATATTATCTTATATCATTTTTTAATTTTATATTTTATACAAATATAAGTGAACATATTATTACAAAACAAAACAATTAATTATCCTGCGCATCTGCGTGGGTGCTATACTAGTCCATTTAAAATTTATGCCCATCATTTGGAATATTTTTCAATTATGTTTTTTAATTTGAGTTTTAATTTTTAAATACTCCATATCTGCTGAAGATGGAAAGTTATTCAATACAATTAGAGTGAGAAAAAATCCTGCTCCGGCCGCCTCCAACGGAGAAGCTCGAGCTCGTTTATGGAATTCTTCATGATTGGCAGAGACAAAAATAAATCTCTTTCAGGAATTTGGGTGTTGAAATGGACGATCAGAATCTGACCAACCTCATCCGTTGCTGATTGGCAGTGGCCGCCTCCGCCACCATGCAGGCGCAGAGGAGGAAGACGATGGAGAGTAGGCGGCGTGCACGGGGAAGTTGTGCTAGTCGTGCATGGCAGGGGCGATCGCCGGCTGCGTGGCACTTTGTTGTTGCCCCTGCGCGGTGGTGAACTTTTTCGTGCTGGCAGTTTTGAAGCTGTCGTGGGCGGTGGCACGTAAGTGTCTGTTAGGCTGCGGCGGAGGAGGACGATGCTGGAGGAAAGGGAATGTAGAGGGATTCCGGTTAAGGGGATGGCAGACGGCGGAATGCTAGAGATTGTGGTGTTGGCCGCCGCCGGAGAGGAGGCGGAGGAGTATATAGCGGCGGAGGAGGTGTGGCTGGAGCTGGCGGAGATTGGGCAGTTTGGATCATCTGCCTTTCTTCACATTCCAGACCTTTGTGATGATCCATTGGAGAACTTTAGCTCTGGTGGTTCTTCTACTAGTTCTGCCAGAAAACTAAAGTTGAGTGTTTTTGCTGTCATACCCATTGTTGTCGCTACTTTGATTGTCGCCCGATGTTCGTGCCATTACCGTCATCAACATGAAGGCTCGTGGCAGGAGGACAAAAGATGAAATGATGGTTGTGGAGAGCACTCCATTAGCTTCATCCGATTAAAATGTGATGGTCGGGAAATTAGTCCTCTTCAGCAAGAGTTTACCAAGTTCGAGAATTGGGAAACATGCACATAAGCTCTGCCATCATGTCCTGTAGAAGGTTGTGGTTTGAGAAACCCTGCTTTAGAGTGCCGTAGAAAAATATCGGCGCCGCCAAATTCGGCATCCCCATAGCGGAATTGTAGTGCAAAATTTTTGTGATATTTGATTTGATTCTGTAGAAAGTGATGAGGCTATTCAATTTACATACTCGGGAGCCACAAGGCCAAACATGTGGGGAATACATTATTTTATATGAGTTGAATACATTATTTATTTGTCTTGATACATTATTTTGAAGAAAAAAAATTACATTATTTACATTATAAGAATACGTAATTTTAATAAATAAAATTCATTATTTCAATGAGTTAAACATCATTTCATATTTTAATACTTTATTTAGAATAGAAGAATGAATTACATCATTTATAGTATAAGAATACACCATTTCAATGAATTGAATACATAATTTCTTGTTTTAATACACTATTTAGAACAAACAAATAAATTACATCATTTATAATATAAGAACACATTATTTCAATGAATTAAATTCATCATTTCATATCTTGTTGAAATAGCTAAAACAAAAGAATGATTATATCATTTACATAAAAAAAATACATTATTGCAATAAATTAAATATATCATTTTAGATCTAGTTACATTATTTATAACAGATAATAAATTACATCATTTAAAATAATGGAATTCATTATTTACAAAAGAAAAATACATTATTTATAAAGAAATATCACACTCCCAATTTTTTCAAGCATTGTAGCGAATCTTATCATGTGATCGAGCATTGATCTGAGCTCATTTCCATAAACTCGGAATGTGAAATATAAATCCATAGTCGGCCCCGCATGCCTTCACGCATTGATCAATCCGAATGTAGCTGGATAATCTCTTCACCACCACATTCGATATTTGACATGTACATTGCATCAACTTTCAAAGGCCAAATGTCGAACACCTTAAGTGCCTTCTCAATTAACAGCAAAGGGGATCCACTAAGTATGGGGGAGACTTTAAAGACTTTAATGTTTTAACAAACGTCAAAACCTGAACACAAAATCAAACCAAAAAGAAAAGCAACCCAGGAATAAGGTGCAACCATATTAGACAACTGTCTGTCGATTTCATAAAATGTAACTAAAAGATTCAAATTTTATTTTACCCGAAAAAGAAGAGTTTGAGAAATTGAGCAGGCTATGTCTTCCTCCTCCTCTCTTCCACCTCCGCCGTAAAATTTTCCGAGAAGAACAGAAGCAATACCAGCACCACCAGGAATGAAAATGGGAAATTAATCTTGGGTAAAACATGTGAATGAGAGAGTATTTAGTGTGAGAAAACTTTTTGAAAGAATATCCAAGTGAAAAGGGGAAAGAATGTGATTTTGGGGCAAATTTGCTAAATTTCATAACTTAAATGATATTTTAGGAAATATTAACTAAAAGATCCAATTAAAATAAATGAATAGGTTTAGATCCGTCTTACAATTAAAAATGGCGAGACCGTCTTATCCAATACTTTGCCTTTCATTTAATGTTGAAGTTCGAGATTTTAATATATAGAATGCCCACATAATAGTCAACATGTTTCGTTTTACCAATGTGCTTGTGGCTGGTTATTTCTGTAAATGGCTCGCCAAGCCTTATTTGGCGCTCGTGCATTATGCTCGTTTGGACCTAACTCCAATAAATAGATTAATCAAGCTCGTGCATCATGCTCGTTTGGGCCTAGCTCCAATAGATAGATTAATCAAAATTTGTATTTTACAGTGAAAATCAAATATTAATAATCTGTATTATTTGTAAAATAGTATTTATTTATTTATTTATTACTAATTTTATACTTGCATGTTGCGCCATCAAATATGTATTAAATGATATCTCATTTTCTGCTAACTGAATATAATTTATAAAATTATATTTATTTATATTTATTTTTAGTAATTATCCATAAACATATTTAATTTATGTTCATTATTATTATTGATAAAATTATACTATAAATTTAGTATCTATATATAATATAATTTAATAAATATAATTATAATTTATTATGATATTATATATATATTTTTTAAAATTTGAATTATTTGAGAAAAATAAAATTTTATTTTGATAAGATTTTAGAATTTAGAGAGAGGGTATGACTATTTATTTGGAGATTTTTTAAATTATTTTTTTGCTTGATACAAAATCAAAAAATACAACCCTTATTTATAATTGTAATTAATGATTAGGATTCAGCTATCCCTAATTTAATCCAATGATTACAATTAATCTTATAGATTATTCTTCATAAATCCATATTTATGCTATTTTCTAGACCGCTATATAAATTTTTTTAAAACTTAATTCTACAAAGTGGCCTATTACAATTTTTGGCTTAAAAAACCTAAAGCTGGAAAAAAAAAAAATATTTAGCATACACTCATTAGTCCAAAGTTTATAATTCAGGTGAAACAAAATTAGTTACAAACTATATATTTTAAAAATAAGATAAATTTGATAAATAATTAATATTTATAATTCTCAATTATTAATATTAAGATAGTATGAAATATATTAATAATGATTGTTGAGGTTCGATTTTACGGGAAAATGGAGCCCTTAAGACTTTCACAAATGCATCGCATATAATAACGAGAAATAAAGAAAATAAACGAGAATTAAAGAATGAATATGCACACTCAATGAATGAAATTATGCGAAGGTAATTATCAATAAAGAGAGAAAATTTCCGTAAAAGATTCGACTGAGTTTCGGCTTAGAATTTGCTATGGAGGGAATCAATACAAAAATTGAGCCTCCTACCCCTATTTATAGACAGGATAGAGGCAGGCAGGCAGCTGCTAACCCTAGGCGTCGAGCATAAACGGCTCACCGTGAATATCGGGGCGGTTGCGAGATTTTCGGAGGTGGCTAGGGCTCCAACATTCGAGCGCCGCCAGCAGGTTAGGGTTTTTCTTCCTAGAGCGCCTCTACGTCGACCCGCCGGGCTCCTCGATATCGAGGCGCTCTTGTCCTCGATGGCGAGGTCTTGACTTGGGTCAATTTCCAGTGTCCTGTTGGCGTTGGTGGGCTAGCTTTATGAGTTGGACTTGTTTGTGCGGGCCGACTTGTCTATTGGGCCTGGGCTCGTGGGCCTGGCCCCAACAATAGCCCCTTTTGGTTGCAGGGTCTGCCCGGGGCAGGCCGTGGAATCAAAACTATGAGTTGAGACTCGGTACAGAGTGCGGAAATTCGAGGTGTCCAAGAGACTTCCCTCGGGCCTGGGAGATATTTCCGGAGAGAATAACTCCGCTAGGGAGTAGTCGGGATACTACTCCTGGTCAATACGAAGGTTCCTGGGAATCGCGAGCATATGACCGTGTGGGGGGATACCGGGGTATCGTCCCGCGGGCTAAAGCGTGAGTCCGGGGGTCACGCGGGTTAGAATCATTCCGGGGAACGTTCTCTTGCACGGAGCAGGGCTCTCGCGCGTGCACTCTATTTTGGCTCCGTAGAGCGCTAGCGGGGTGAGTTATAGCGGATCGTAG
>JAPKLW010000371.1:191553-230372 GCA_026898455.1 Plectranthus barbatus | reverse complement strand
TGGCGTGCGACTATAAGGATGATCTCGTCGGGAACGATGCTCATCGCGGAAATCCTTCCGATCCACATACCTCGACGTAGAGGATCCTGCTCTATAGCGAGGATCTCGATGTTGACTAGCGAGCTCGTAGGCCTTCTGCTCGTTCAAACGCGCGATGCGGTTCGGCTCGTCCTCCTCCCAATTAATCTCGGCCCAGGCTTGCGAGAGGACCGAGTCCATGTCGTAGCAAGGGTGGCTGGTCAGGTCACGGTAGAGCTTAGAGGACACGTCTAAGCCATTCTTATAGGCGAAGACTGCAGTGAGAGGAGGGCAGTTCGGTATAGAGGCGAGCTCCTGGTTGAAGCGTCCCACGTACGACCTTAACGACTCTCCCTTCTTGATGCGTATGCTGTTGAGCGCATCTGGATGCTTAGCTATGCGTCGGCAGTTGGAATACTGCTTCCTGAAGGCCATGTGGAGCTCCGAAAATGTCGAGAAGGAGCTCCTCGGTAAGTTGACGAACCATTGAAGTGCTGGTCCTGTTAGACTCGCCCCGAAGCTTTTGCACATGCAGGCTTCGCGCAGTTTGCCTGGGATAGAGGTAGTCAGCATCTTCTGCTTATAGAGGGCTATGTGATCCTCCGGATCAGTCGTTCCATCGTAGAGCTGGAACGAAGGCGACACAAATCTCGCTGGGACATCGGTTTTAGTGATGTCGGGTGTAAAAGGCGAGTCAGCGTAGCTGTCACGCGGTATCAGCAAATCTGGGGGAATGATCCCCAGGATGCGGCAATTGAGTTTTTCCAACCCAGCCATGCGCGCCTCGAGACGCTTCTCATATTCGCCCCGTGGCGGCTCGGTAGCGAGGCGATCAGTCGGGTGGTAGGCCGTCGTCCCCGCAGGTCTGCGCCCTGGATCCGACGTCGCCGGCGTGTCAAGGTCAACCGCCTCCTCCAGGTCATGGGCCAAGTTCTTGCGGGGATTCATCGGTTTCTCGCCAGTGAGGGGCTCCTCGATGAAGGGTTGCTTCTGGAGCGCCTTCTCCTTGCGGAGCTGTTCGTTCTCCCTACGCAGGGCATGATTGGTGGCGTGCAATTCCATGATTCTGGAGTCCGTCTCCTTCGCATGGCGTCGATTTTCCTCGGCCTCCTCAGCTAGTCGGGCCAGGATTGTGTTCAGCAGTTCCGGAGGTACGGCTTGAGTGCCACTGGTTTGCAAAGTCTGCCGCACCAGCTCGTCGACGGGGATAAGCTCCTTCGAACCAGAGGGCTTCGGCAGGGGAGCTCTAATAGCCTTCTTCGTTTGATTCCCGGCTTTCTCGCTATTACCTGCTATTAGATCAACGTGAAAATAGTCTTAAGGGCCCCACGGTGGGCGCCAAATGTTGAGGTTCGATTTTACGGGAAAATGGAGCCCTTAAGACTTTCACAAATGCATCGCATATAATAACGAGAAATAAAGAAAATAAACGAGAATTAAAGAATGAATATGCACACTCAATGAATGAAATTATGCGAAGGTAATTATCAATAAAGAGAGAAAATTTCCGTAAAAGATTCGACAGAGTTTCGGCTTAGAATTTGCTATGGAGGGAATCAATACAAAAATTGAGTCTCTTACCCCTATTTATAGACAGGATAGAGGCATGCAGGCAGCTACTAACCCTAAGCGTCGAGCATAAACGGCTCGCCGTGAATATCGGGGCGGTTGTGAGATATTCGGAGGTGGCTAGGGCTCCAACGTTCGAGCGCCGCCAGTAGGTTAGGGTTTTTCTTCCTGGAGCGCCTCTACATCGACCTGCCGAACTCCTCGATATCGAGGCGCTCTTGTCCTCGATGGCGAGGTCTTGACTTGGGTCAATTTCCAGTGTCCTGTTGGCGTTGGTGGGCTAGCTTTACGAGTTGGACTTGTTTGTGCGGGCCGACTTGTCTATTGGGCCTGGGCTCGTGGGCCTGGCCCCAACAATGATAAAAATAAAATATCTATATATTGATAAATAAAAAAAATTAGGGAAGGTCTCAAGTTAGGCACGCCTAAACGATTTAGGCGGGTTTTGCCTATTAACCCAAGCCAAATCCATGTAATATACCCTGATTGGAGATTAATAAACCTTATTTGGGATAGATGAACTCATTTGGATATGAATAAAACCCACCTAAACCATTTAGACATGCCTAACGTAAATTTTTTCCAAAAAATTAGCATTGATATTGATGTAATAATTTTTGGGCAAAAACGTAAATAAATGATAGTTAATTTAGTTTTAGTATATTAATAGCTGCTTCCAATATGGAACAAATAAAAAAGTGAGACGTTTTTCTTTTCGTGCAGTGTGAAGTTGTGTTGAGTAAAAGTTCAAAACTCAAAAGCGGGCCGGGTCAAATAGAACTTTCTGGGGATCCGCCAAACCGCCACCAGCAAAATAGGAATAAAATTAACTGAGAAGAGAAATGTAAAGAAACCCTTAATGAGCAGTACCCCACGCTTTAACAACTGTACTCTAACACCCCGAGGATCCCCTCCCCTACCCGGGTACACTATAAATACCTTCCGAAACACACAACACTCAATTTTCCTCCAACTCCATTAAATTAGCGTTCGAATTGAAATTTTAATTTGAAGAATTTCTGTAACTATTCCGCCCTATAATTGACGCCGACAATCGTGTTACGATTGCTTTTTTGCGCAATTTAAATTGAATATGGAGGCTCCTAGGGATGCTGAGCCTCAAACTCAGCCGGAGCCATCCGCCTCGGTGGTGGCGGAGGGGGCTGAGGAGCGGCACGAGGAGGATGAAAATGAGGTTTTGATGGCGAAGGCGCAGTCTTTGGTTGACAAGATCACGGCGAACCCGGAGAACCCTAGCCCCAACGTGCTCCATGCCCTCGCCACCATTTTGGAGACGCAAGAGTCCAGGTAGAATTTGTGTTTGCGTAGTGTTTACTTCGATGACTTTTGTTTTCTTCTCTTTACTTGGTTAGGATTCTTGTTTTCGATCCTTTCATTCCTCATAAAGTGGGGATGATGCTGGGTTCGTGTTAAATGTATTCATTGAGGGGCGGCTTTCTTTCACCTTGTTATGCGTTGCTTGCATTTTAGGTTCTTGGTGGTGGGAAGAGAATACGCAGGAATATGTGTTGTATTTGTTTCAGGAGTGAGGGTTTAATCTTGAATGGTTTCATTTGCTGATGGTCACTGAGCTGGGAGCTAACTAAAATTCTAGTCTCGGTGGATTCTTTTTATTGTAAAGCATGCAAAAGATGACATTGATAGTGATCAAAGTAAATTGTTTAAAGAAGTGGAAGTACCAAGTTCCTCTATACGTACATGACTCACCAATATGCAATTTCTGAAAAAACAGGCTAGAAACTGGAAGTGTAGGATTACAAGACAAAAACCATCCATTCCTTTTTCCTGCATTTTTGTTACTTTGTTCTTCATATTACAATTTATTTCAAGATTATTTTAGCAATTGAGTTTGATTCGTACAATACAATAAACTCTGAACAAATTAATTCTATTTAATTTAATTAACTCTCTTAAATAATTAATTTCTCCATTCGTGACTTGGGCCAATGTAAAAAATCATCAAATTTGATAAGATAATAATATAATAGCTTTTTGGAGATCCACTTTATAAATATAAAGGTCTCATCAAAACTGTAAATTAACAACCCCTAAATATTATGATTACTAGGACGGTAGCCTACTAAAATATGAATCCATTGCAATCTATTTTCTTAAAGTTAAAATCTAATTCATTTCCACTCTAACTTTTCTAATTGCTCCCATAAGTTAAGGCGTTGAGCTCTCCAACAACAATAAAAAGTTGTGGCAATAAAAAGTTGTGAAGAGTTTTTGCGACGTTCAATGCTTCCTTTTGCGTGACTCGTTCAAGTGGTGTTTAATTAATCTAATAGACATTTGTTCAATTGAAAAATCTTCTTTTAATTAATAAGTTACTCCCTCTGTCCCACCAGATTAGCCTCATTTTCTATTTTTATCTGTCCTGTTAGATTAGTGGCATTTCCTAAAATAAAAAAAAAATCTCCTCACATCAATTAAATATTAATTCCACTACATTCACAAATATTGGCTATCCTGTCCGGTCAAAGTGAGACTAATTACGCGGGAGGGAGGGAATATTAATTTATTGATGTATTAATATCTCCTCTAAATTAAGGGTATTAATTTATGGAGGTTTTATTATATGAAACTATTAGTGTATGTATCTTCCTGTTAACTTTTTATCTTCTGCTACGTATCTGATCTTCACGTGTTGACTGTAGAAACGTGCTTCTCGGTTAGTAGACTAGATCGTAGTTATATTGTGTATTTGTACTGGCTACTGTATTTTCATATTTAAAGAATGGAAGTATTTCATGCTGTGTAAACTTGAAAAGGCCTGAATACCAATATTTTGTTCAGCCAATGATAATGTGATTGTAGTCTGGGTTGATGATACTTTGGGCCTAAGAAGTTGTGTAGAGTATGCCTCGTTAGCATGGTTGTTTTGCGTACATTGCTCTTATCCATTCAGAAGTTGTTGGAATGGATTTTTCTGTTGATTGGAACGTAGATTACCCACATAAAAGTGTGATTTACTAGAGTTTTATTGCCTTTTCTTATTACTTACAAATTTTAATTTGGGATGCATAGCTACATGGAGGTTGCGGATCAGTCTTCGACAAATAATGGCAGGTCTTCTCATAATATTGGGCGACTTGGCAATCTTATTCGGGTTTGTTGCTAACTTTTTCTTTTGGCTTCTGTTTTATATGTGGGCTTGGGAGGAGTTCTTTTGGCTAAACTACTTCTCTGTAGCATGGGACTTGAAATTCTGGGAACATGGATCTGTATGTTGCTGGAAGTTGTGCAATCTATCATTTTAAACTAGTTTTGAGGTGTTGATTTTTTTGAGTCATTTTCTTTTGCAGGAGAATGAAGAATTCTTTGAATTGATAACTTCAAAATTTCTGGCTGAAAGTAGATATTCAGTATCAGTACAAGCAGCTACTACAAGGCTTCTTTTCAGTTGTTCGCTAACTTGGATGGTATGGTTGTAGCTATTGATTCATGGCAAACTAAAACCTACTTGATTTTCTTGAAATTTGTTGGGGTGATGGGACCAGTTATTATTACTATTTTTTATTTTTATTTTTTTTGTTCCCTTGGAATGATTTTGATGCAATTAAACTGGAATGCAGTATCCTCATGTATTTGAAGATGATGTACTAGCTAACTTAAGAGGCTGGGTGATGGAGGAGATTCCACGTTCATCTGGTGATGATCGTTATTGGAAGCATGAAACAGGGAAAAGAAAAACATCAGATTCTGAAATCTTACGCACATACTCTACTGGTCTTCTTGCTGTATGCTTGACCTGGTATATTCTGAAACTTACGTTTGTCTTCCCCCCCCTCTTTTTTTTTCCATCATTCTTGTTATATCATTCTTCCGTTGGTTGTTGGGGTTTCAGTGGTGGTCAACTTGTGGAAGATGTCTTAACGTCTGGAATTTCAGCTAAGCTGATGCGATATCTTCGAATTCGGGTTTTGGGTGACACAAGCACAACTCAGAAAGATGGCATTTCATCAATTGATAACAAAAGTTCATCAACCATCACATTTCAAAAAATTAAAGAGGAAGGTAGAGGTAGGTTACGGCTAGGGACAGATACTTCTCTCTTGGAGGCGGACACTTCAAGAATGCATGCTAATGAGAAGGATCATGATAGAGATGCTGCCATATTGGATGACCCTGCTAGGGATCGTGAGAGGAGCATCAGTAGGCAAGCATGTGTAGATGAATGTGGGATTGATGAGGAACCACCTGATTTTATGGCTCTTGAGGTTGATAATTGTGAGGCAGAAGCAGATGGTGAAGATAAATGCAATAGTAGAGATTTTCGGGAGTCAAAAACAAAGCCTTATGGAAAATCTCATAGGGAAGAAGATGTTGAAGAGAACTTGAGAGATGACTCTTCTAGACGAAAAATGAATCGTGGATTATCCAGATCACGAGGAAAAGTTAGGTCCACTGAAGGTGTATCTGAGACGGAGCAAGCTTTGACCTCCCCAAGTTCTGGCAGTCGGTCAGGGCAGACAAGGAGTGTGAAAGACAGGAGTGGGGCTAGATATCAGGACACTAGAAGAGTTTCAGATGCTAAAAAGAGTCTAGCAAGGAACGATGTTGATACTATTATCCCTCAAAGAGAAGACAACGATGATTGCTTCCAGAACTGCTATGTAGGCAACAAAGACATTACAGATTTGGTTAAAAAAGCTGTAAGAGCTGCTGAAGCTGAAGCACGAGCAGCCAGTGCTCCTGCTGTAGCCATATGGGCTGCCGGTGATGATGCTGCTGAAGTTGTTAAGACTGCTGCATTGGAGGTGAGCATATATATATGTGTGTGTGTGTGTGTGTATTAATTTCTGAATGCATATATCCATGAACTATTCATACACCTGTTTTCTGTCAATGCAGGAATACAGGAAGACAAATGATGAAGAAGCTGCTGTGCTTGCTGCTTCAAGAGCTGCATCTACTGTCATAGAAGCTGGTAATCTAGTTCCTCTGAGGTGGGTAATTTACTTCATAGATTGCCTTGCTGCTGATCAAATAATACAATAAATATTCTGTGTTATTTTATGAATAATTTTTCATTATATTTAGATATTTATTAAATCTTTTGCTCCTTGTAGAAATTCAAACAATGTTGATAGTGATTCAGGGGATTCAAAGGCTACAGAAGCTGAAGTTAATGAAGATATTACGGAATTTTCAATCCCGGACAACCACTCCCTTGCAAAGCTAAGGGAGAAGTTCTGTATCCAGTGTCTTGTAGTTCTTGGGGAGTATGTTGAAGTTCTCGGTCCTGTGCTCCATGAGAAGGGGGTTGATGTCTGTCTTGCACTGTTGCAGCGGAGTATTAAGCACAAAGAGGCATCAAGTAGCATGCTTCTTTTGCCTGATATTTTGAAGCTGATCTGTGCCTTGGCTGCTCATCGGAAGTTTGCTGCATTATTTGTGGATCGTGGCGGCATGCAAAGACTACTTGCTGTTCCAAGAAATGCACAAACATTTATTGGCCTTTCATCCTGCTTATTTACGATTGGTTCAATTCAGGTAATTTGCCACACGTCTTCTCCAGTCATTTCAGTTGTTTGTACCTACAGTTTTATCTGAGTTATAGGTTTATGTTTCCTCTCTTAGGTTCTGTATGTTCTTAGAATTTTTTTACAGTAAAATGTTTACTCACAAGATATCGCTGCAGGGGATTATGGAACGTGTTTGTGCTCTTCCTTCAACTGTAGTCCATCAGATAGTTGAGTTGGCTCTACAACTTCAAGAGTGTCCCCAGGATCTGCTAGCCAGAAAGAATGCTGCATTGTTCTTTGCAGCTGCTTTTGTATTCAGAGCCATCATTGATGCATTTGATGCACAGGATGGTTTGCAGAAACTACTTTCTCTTTTGAATGATGCTGCCTCAGTGAGATCTGGGGTTCCTGCTGGGCAATCAAGTAATGGAGGATCTCTTCGAAATGACCGGTCTACTGCAGATGTGCTGACCTCTTCAGAAAAACAAATAGCTTATCACACTTGTGGAGCATTGCGACAATATTTCAGAGCACATCTCCTTTTGCTTGTGGATTCTATTCGACCCACCAAAAATATTCGAAGCGCACCTAGGAATGTTTCCAGGGCAGCATATAAGCCACTAGACATAAGCAATGAGGCAATGGATGCTGTTTTTCGTCAAATACAGAAGGACCGGAAACTAGGGCCTGCACTTATGAGGGCCCGTTGGCCTGTCGTTGATAAATTTTTGTTTTCAAATGGTCATATCACTATGTTGGAGTTATGTCAGGTGTGATATCTTTGTATTTTCTCCGCATTATCAAATCTTTGTGCTTCTTGTAACTCTTATGTTTTCTTGTAGGCCCCACCAGTTGAGCGTTATTTGCACGATTTACTTCAGTATGCTCTTGGCGTACTGCACATAGTAACTTTGGTACCTTACAGCCGAAAACCTATTGTAAATGCTACTTTAAGCAATGATCGAGTGGGTATAGCTGTCATTTTGGATGCAGCCAATGGCGCAGGTTATGTTGAACCTGAGGTAAAACTTGCACTCTAGCTGTATGTTTTTTTTTAGCTAAACTATTTATCTATTTCTAGGATTCTTAATCACATCACATTTTTAAATCTCAGATTGTTGAGCCAGCATTGAATCTGTTGATAAATCTTGTCTGCCCTCCTCCATCTATCTGCAACAAACCGAGCTCTATTATGCAAGGTCAACAAGCATCTTTTTGTCAAACTGGAAATGGTTCTGCTGGGGAGTCTAGGGACAGAAATGGTGAAAGGAACATTACTGAGCGAGCAGTCAATGTCCCTGTTCAGAATGAAGTGAGGGAACGAAATGGAGAGCCTGCTTCCATGGATAGAAGTGGCTATCCAGTAGCTCCATCATCTGTTAACAACAACCCATCACAAGCATCTTCATCTACAGTGGCTTCTGGCTTGGTCGGTGATCGAAGGATATCTTTAGGTGCTGGAGCTGGTTGTGCTGGGCTTGCTGCCCAGCTGGAACAAGGCTATCGACAAGCCAGAGAAGCTGTTCGTGCAAACAATGGTATCAAGGTTCTTCTTCAGCTTCTCCAACCAAGGATGGTAACATCTCCTGCTGCTCTTGATTGTATCCGTGCTCTGACATGCCGGGTTCTTCTTGGTTTGGCTAGGGATGACACAATTGCCCATATATTAACAAAGCTTCAGGTCAGTGTAGCTTAATGTCCATTATATTCTATTTTGCATCAACTTAAAAATCAATTAATAAAGTTGCTATCTTTGTCATATATGAAGGTCTACAAACAGTTGTATGTTTTCATTCCCATTTCTATTTCAGGTTGGTAAAAAGCTCTCAGAACTGATTCGAGACTCTGGGGGCCAGTCTGCAGGCGGTGAGCAGAACAGATGGCAGACAGAACTTGCCCAAGTGACTTTTGAATTGATTGGAGTAAGCACTAATTAATCACATGAAGTCTAGAATATGAGAGGATGGTGTGTTCACTGGGTGTCTTATATGTGCACCAATTTAGTTTTGATTTCAATCTGGTCAAAATGGATGTAAACCATTAAAATATTGTGAAGAGTATTTAGCTTAATAGGGTTAAAAGGACACAATTTAGTCTTTTGGAACCACCTCAACGGCCCACCCCTACCCTCAATAAGCACATTTCACGTACCATCTCCATCCTTCAGGAATTAAATCACCCTACAGTTATTTTCACGTACCATTATTAAACTAGTGCTCAACTGTGTTAATAACTCCTGGACATGCAATTTTTGAGGTTTTAGTCATAAGCAAGAAGATCATGCTGACAATTCTATTATTAAAATAAAAGGCATGCTGTATTATTATTTTTATTTATGCTCATGATTTGGTCTGCTATTTGAAGGTTGTGACTAATTCTGGACGTGCAAGTACTTTAGCAGCAAGCGATGCAGCTACCCCGACTTTGAGGCGTATTGAAAGAGCTGCCATAGCTGCTGCTACTCCCATTTCTTATCATTCTAGGTATTCAAGGATTCTTGTTCTCGAGTATAAATATAATGCATATAATTTTCTTTTGTTTGTTTTCATCACATGCACTTTAAATTCAGGGAACTCTTGCTCCTTGTCCATGAGCACCTTCAAGCATCTGGTTTAACAGAAAGTGCAACTACACTTCTTAAAGAGGCTAAGTTGACACCCTTACCATCTTTAGCTGCTCCTTCATCTTTAGCACATCAGTCCTCTGGACAGGAAGCTTCAGCAATACAAATTCAATGGCCATCAGCGCGTGCCCCTTGTGGATTCTTGTCAGACAAATCAAAAATTTCTCTTCATCAGGAAGATTCCAGCTTCAGATCTGATTCAGCTCACTTGTCTTCAAAGAAGAAAATCTTGCCATTATCTGCTCATGGTCACTCAAAAGTCCCTCCAAAACTGTTGGACAGCCCAATAGCATCGGTCAGCAAAATTGATGTAAATTCAGATAAAGCTTTTGTAGCTTCAGATGCTGCAGTAACTCCGTCAGTATCTGTTCCAAAATTTGGTGGTGATATGGACACTCAGGTTAGAACTCCAATAGTGTTGCCAATGAAGCGCAAATTGACGGACTTGAAAGAAAGTGGGTTGGTCTCATCGGCAAAAAGACTCAACACTGGTGAGCAATCACTTAGATCTCCTAGTTTTACCACACCTAGTAGTTCTCGTAGAAGTGGTTTGTATTCAGATGCGACCCTGTTCTGTACTCCAATCTCTACTCCAAAGGATTATCAGAGTCGGGCGCCAAACTTTCTGTCATCTGATATTGATGAAAATCAATTAACTGGTCTGGCTTCTTCCTCACAACAAGGCCTACTGAATGATCCACAACCTTCTGGCTCTGAACGGCTTACCTTGGATTCTCTTGTTGTCCAGTACTTGAAGCATCAGCATCGTCAATGTCCAGCTCCTATTACAACTTTACCACCTCTTTCACTCCTGCAGCCTCATGTTTGTCCGGAACCAAGAAGAAGTCTTGATGCCCCATCGAATGTCACATCTCGTCTTAGCACCCGTGAATTTAGAAGTAAACATGGGGGAATTCATGGGCTTCGAAAGGACCGTCAATTTGTTTATAGTAGATTCAGACCATGGCGAAGTTGCCGGGATGACACCAGTGCTCTTTTAACTTGCATTGCATTCCTAGGAGACACTTCTCGGATTGCTGCCGGTGGGCATACTGGGGATCTGAAAGTTTTCGACTCTAACAGCAACAATGTGTTGGACAGTTGTGCAAGTCACCAGTCTCCTCTTACACTTCTGCAGTCTCATTTCTCTGGTGAAAATCAACTTCTACTTTCTTCAAGTGCAATGGATGTCCGCTTGTGGGATGCGTCTTCAGTTTCTGCAGGTCCTAAGTATTCATTTGAGGGAATCAAAGCTGCCAGGTTCAGTAATTCAGGAGGAATGTTTGCAGCATTAAGATCGGATACACCACGGCGGGAGATTCTTGTGTATGATATTCACACGTGTCAGTTGAACTTGACTCTGACGGATACGCCAACTAACATTTCTGGACGTGGGCATGCATATTCGCTTGCTCACTTTAGCCCATCAGATTCTATGCTTCTCTGGAATGGAGTTTTGTGGGATCGAAGGGTCTCGGCTCCAATTCACCGCTTTGATCAATTTACTGACTACGGTGGTGGGGGATTTCACCCT
The DNA here is from genome assembly GCA_026898455.1 of Plectranthus barbatus. Lineage (NCBI taxonomy): Eukaryota > Viridiplantae > Streptophyta > Magnoliopsida > Lamiales > Lamiaceae > Plectranthus > Plectranthus barbatus. The sequence continues at coordinate 219,136 of JAPKLW010000371.1, read as the reverse complement.
GCTGGGAATGAGGTATGATGGTTCATATTATTAACTACGTATGTTTAAGCATTTTGTCTATGACTAATTAGTCATGAGTTGAAGTTATGAATTTGACACCCCTTCCCACCATTTAAGTAGTGTACGTCAATTTCAAAATATTATTGTCTCCCTCTCACCTCCTTAAATCTTTTAACAGGTGATTATAAACTCCGAGGTTTGGGATCTTCGAAAGTTTAGGCTGCTTCGGAGTGTGCCATCGTTGGATCAGACAACGATAACATTTAATGCCAGCGGTGATGTTATTTATGCCATCCTGAGGAGAAATCTCGAGGATGTCGCATCAGCATTCAACACTCGTCGTGTGAAGCACCCTCTCTTTTCTGCTTTCCGCACTGTGGATGCTGTGAATTATTCCGACATTGCCACAATTCCTGTTGACCGCTGCGTGCTCGACTTTGCAACCGAGCCAACCGATTCTTTTGTGGGTTTAATCACAATGGATGACCAGGATGAGATGTACTCTTCTGCAAGGGTGTATGAAATCGGTAGGCGCAAGCCAACAGATGATGATTCTGATCCTGATGATGCAGAGAGTGAAGAGGAAGAAGATGATGAAGGGGATGATGATTCAATCTTGGACGGGGATTTGGATGTCGATGGAGAGAGTGATGGTGATGATATGAGCAATGACAATGACAGTGTCAGCGAGTTTGACGATGAGGAAGAAGACGATGGGGATTTCATGATAGAAGGTGTTGATTTCGATGGTGACGGAATTCTGGAGATTGTGAGTGAAGGCGACGACGGCGAAGACAGCGACATCCTCGAATCTTTAAGTGGCGATGATGAGGACGACTTATAGAAGGATACATTTTTTCTGGAGAAATAAGGTGGTGTTTCCGTTGCAATACTAGGAAAAAGAAAACGGCAAGATTATAAAATATTGATGTGATGTTGTAATTGATTTTCCTTTTTTTAGATGGTAGGGAATGGAATATGATATATGTTGAATGGTGTAATCAAATTTTGTTCCATGCCACATGCCTTCCTTTTAAGCTTCACTCGACCCCGCTGTCTTCTTTCCCTTTGCAAGTTTGCATTTTTCGTTTTGGAACATTTATCATACTTGAAGAAATTTTATTATTTTTGCATATATACTTATAGGGGTGTTCCTAGGGGTTAGCAAGAAACTGAAATAATCGAAAATCGAACCGAACTGAAATTTTTTTGGTTATTTCGGTTTTCGGTTTTCGGTTTGGTTCGATTTATTGTTTTAAAATTTTTGATTATTTCGGTTTGGTTTGGTTATATTTTTCTCCGGATTGAAATAACTGTGTTCGCTGTCCGGTTTGAGCAATTAATAAGTGTCAAATCTATATCTATATATATACTAAAGCAGAATAGTAGTAGAAAAAACTGTTCCTGCCAAAATCTTCAATTATTTTTATTTTATTTTATTATTTATTTATTCTATATGATTTTAGTTGTACAATAAATAATAATAAAAATAAATTTATATCCTTTATTTAAAATATTATATATCATTAATTTATTATATTTATTATTTATTAAAATAATATCTTATATGTGATAATATTTAACTCAAATCCCATAGACTATGTGTCTAATATATTTTTTAAAATAAATTTATCTATACAGTTTGACGTATCATATAAAAAATAATTTATATTAAATGTAGTATTGATGAATAAATACTAAATATATTTAAAAAAAATCGCTAAAAATTTTAATATACATAACTTTGTTAATTATATATTAATATCATAAAATAAGATATCACATATTTAATTCGCGCATGGCACGCATATCACATCAATTTTTTTAAAATTTTGCTTTACTTTATATGTTTTTATATCATAACATATACATATATTTTAATAAACAATAATGAAAATGTCAACAAAATTATATATGTATTTTTTTATAAAAAATTATATTTTCACTATTTCATATTATTTTACATTTTAAAACAATACAAGAATAATGCTAAAAAATAATACAAATATTATTTTGGATAGGTTAGTTTTGTAAAGCAAACTCTTATTTTTATAAGTTGTGTTTTATCTATTTGCTTTGCTTTTTATCGAATGTATATATATAATTGGATGTATAATATAAAAAAATTTATATTATAACTATAGTAATATATATATATATATGTGTGTGTGTGTGTGTGTGTGTTTTTATAACCTTATACTTATATTTTAATTAAAGTAAGTTATTAAATATGTAATCTGTGCAACACAAGGTTATAAATCTAAAAATAATAATATTCCCTCCGTCCCGTCATATTAGTCCCATATTCATTTTCGGTCTGTCTTATTAGTCTCATTTTCTAAAAAGGCAACATTTTCCCACTCACCAATAAAATATTAATTCTTTTACACTAATACACATTGGTTATTGTGCACACTCCTTCGTACCTAATATGACGGGACGGAGGGAGTAATAAAAATATAAATCAATTTTTATTTTGTTTTATTTGTTATTTTCTAAAAAGAATTATTAAAATGTTAAAATTTTATTATTTATATCTTAATATTATAAAATAAGATATTGTATATTTAAATCGCGCATCGCGCGGGTGCAGATCTAGTTGATACTAAAGCAAAGAAGTAATTACTAAAAAAAGAGCTGGAGTAGTTTTCAGTAGTTATTTTATTTATTTAGTTTATTTTATTTCAATTTTCAAGATATTTTATTTCTCACCAAAATCTTAATAATTTTTAATTTAATAAATTATATAAATTCAGTAATCATGACTATAATTAAACTTATATAATAAGTAATAACATAGAAAAAGTGAATGGTGATTACTAAACAAAATTATTTGAAAATTATATTTTTACACACCGCAAAGATAATAAATTTATATTATAAAATAATAAATGTAGTATTTATATTAAAATACTTCTATATGATTCTCTGTGAATTATATAAATTGTGTACATATTAGTCATGTTTTTATAATTTATAATCTTTATTATAACGAACAATGAGTAATACACTAATGTAATTTTATAAAATTTTAGCAAAATATCCTACGTTTTATTTTCAATTTCAATATACATAATAATAGGCAACAACCTCCATTAATCATCAAATAAATATTTTATCTTTCACCAAAATCTCGATAATATATAATTTGATAATTCATATAAATTCGATAATTTATATAAATTATAGTCATAGATATAACTTATATAGAAGTATATATAAATACTAGCTGTAAAAACTTGATTTTGAGTTTATTAATAAAAATCCAAACAATACAAGAAGTCTCATAAAAAAAATAAAATTCACAAACTAAATAAAAATTAAAAAAAAAAAACTCATAGTTAGATATTTAAGATTTTAGACATACAAAACAAGCCATCAACTGCGCTCAAATTTAGTTGGGGGGGGGGGGGGGGGAGCACGCCCATTACTATTAGAACATACTTAAAACTAAAAAATCATCATATTTTCATACAAATAAAATATAAAATAATAAAAATTATTAAAATCTTTTATTGATATTTAAATGAAAAACACCGGTACATCTGCATTTGGTTTTTTTAATTTTAAAATAATATTTTTTATTACATGTTAAAAAATATAAACATATGTACATCATGAAAATGCGTAAATTGAAAATCGGCCACCCATTCTAATTCTAACTATTATACGTACACAAAACTACTATATTTCTTCTTTGGGTTTCAAATACACTTATATTTATTTTATCAAATTAAAAATTTTATACTTTCGTGCAACGCACGGATGAAATAAATTAGGTATATAATTTTATTAAATATGTAATATCATTTTTATTTTTTATTAAAAAAAATTGAAAGAAGATATTGAAAGTAAGGGTCGAACTTCGAATATAATTTGTTCTATACAGACAGGTTGAGTCATCCAACTGATCAACAAACATAAACTTATAAAATATTGAATAATTATATTTATATGTTTATCCAGCCAATTCGGTTAAAATGGCTAGTTTGGCCCTTCAAACTTAAATCGGACCAGTTTTGATCGGTTTAAAAAATTTTAAATTGCTAGTTTAAAAATAAGAATTATAACCAGCTAAATAAACTTGATTTGGTCAATTTGAACGGTTTCAGCCAAATCGCGAACACTTCTACTAGTATTTTTGTGATGCATGAAATTATTACATTTAATATTGAGAAAAATTATTGAGCTTATTAAATATCTAATGTACTTCAGTCATGAAAATAAAATAAATATTGAGCATATTAATTATTAAAAGTACTTCAGTAATTATTAATTATTTTAGAATGATTTGGATTAAATTATTTGATTTGGTCTTAAAATAAAATAAATTTTCTATATCTCATTTGTTTATATTTGCTTGTCGATTTTTAAAATATCTTAAAGTAATGTTCTCTTGTGTGTAGATTGTTTCAGGTTCTTTAGCCTTCTGTTTGTTTTTTATCATGATTTGAGTTAAAATTAATAAATTATATCTTAGGGAAATTTGTAAATAAAAGATAAAACACTTATGTGTTGATTCTTTTGGAATTTTGAGGATTTTTGTCGGTTCAAAATTGAAACATTTTGCTGCACTATTACACAAAATATAAAAATATGCATTAATAGCTATTTAGAATTTTGCTTTACATATTAAATAAGTTACGAAATATATTTGACTATTGATTCTTATGATGTGACTCAAGTTATTTTTTTAAATTTTTTTAAAACTAATGAATCTCATAAATCTTAATAAACTGTACTTTCACAGCAACATTTAATTTTACCTTATTTTATCTTTGTAGAATGGAGATTTTTAATGGTGCAGGCGTACAACACATTGATGACATCCAAAGCTTCCGATCACCAACTTACAATCTATTACACACGACTCAGGATTGAAGTTCTAACCTTCTACCAGTTACTTTTTAAAGCATAGATAAAAAATGTTAAGGTTCGATTTCGTACGGACATAGATTCAATAAACTGAAGAGAAATAACAAGTAACAATACGAAAATAACAAGTAAAAATGCATGTATAAATTATTGAAAGCAAATAAAGAAGATAATTGACCGTTTATTAAATAGAAAAAGTAGGTGCACAGTGAACTGTGACAAATAGAGATATAAGAAGGAGCTGGAGCAATGAACTGTAGCAGGTCGAGCAGTTGCTACAACAGAATCTCAGCTAAGCAAATAAGCGTTTATGTGTGCAAAAGTGATTAGATTGTTAAAAGATGTAAATCCCCCTATTTATGTGTGTGTTTAAATACAAATCCCCTAACATTCTAAACCCCAACAACCACATTCCCCACGATTTTAGGGGTTCAACGAAGATAGGGGTTGCTGCAATTGCCAAGCCTTTCTCGCAATTGCCAACCTTTATCCACTGGTTGCGACCTTGACGATCATATCCAGATATCACCTTTAGACGACATCCTTTGAGGAGGTGCACTCAACGACCTCCTTGAGGAGGTCTCCTTTGGTGACCTTCTTTGGATACTTGCTCTTCGCGACCTGCTCTTTCGACTCTCTGGTAATGACCTACGTTAGAGATCTCATTCAAGTAGCGGCTCGAATGGACCCGTATCAGCTGTTGACGAGCTTACTCAAGCTATTTACATTGCTCATACTTGAGGTCGACCTGAGGTGTTGCATCTGCGCAACTCCTTTAGAGTTGCGTGTCCTAAGCTGGTCTAGGAGCTTGGGTTGGAACCGTGGACCTTCTTAATGGGCATGGGCAGGTCCATTTGGGCCTTGGCCCCAACAAAGAACAACAAAAACACTGAACAAAAAAGCAACCTATTACAATGAAGGTACACGAGCTCGAAACGAGTCAAGAAATACCTCTTTCCACAAGACAATTCATGTCGAGTAATGATCGTGGTCTTGGGCGTATTGTACCCAAAGGTAAAACGGTTCCGTCCTTGTAGTAGCACCACGAGCACAAAAGCTCCATCAAACTGAACGAAGATGAAGGCTAAGCAACAAAGTTTCAAAATATGCATAGATTTAAAGACAATTTTCTTGAATGCTTATAAATGCAAATGAACCTAACACATTCCTAATTATAGGCTTGGTTCCACTTGGGATTCTTCTGAAATTTCAGGGACGTGATGTGGTCACGTGACCCTCAACCACATCTTGTAACCAAGTCTACATTTCTTTTTCGTGACCTTCTGGGATCTCTCAGAAGGAGAATGTCCTTTCATGGAAAGTTCTTCATGGACAGTCCCTACGAAGTCATGCTCTTCGGGCTTTAAGGAAAGTTCTTTCAAATATAAACTTTTTGATACAATAGGCCCTTTGTAGACAAGTTCTTTGTGTCTTGAGCATGTCCTTCGTGAGTCACTTAGAAGCCACCTTCACCTTCGTGATTAGAAGGGTCTGCGTCATTCGTACATTAGAAGGTCCTTCATTCTTCGACCTTCGTACTCTTAGAAGGGAAGTTTGAGCACTTAGTTATTTCACCCACTTGGAAATAATTCTCCAATATAGCATGTTCTACACCATCTCACCACATATAAATATAATTCTTTGTAATTTTATTTCTCACTCACACCAAAATTCAAATTTGAGAAATTCTCTGTATATCGATTGCCACACTTCAAAATTACTCAAATTCTATAAATTCAAACACATTTCAGGGAAGAATTTTTCAAAGCCTTCAGAATCACTTTTTGAAAGACAAAATAGCGGTTGGTTGCCTATAAAAGACCTACCTCCATCTGCAGCATTTTCTGCTCCAGTTTTTCTCTACTTTCCATTAGAGGCCGATTTACAACATCTTGCTCCGTATTTCTAATTACAACCTCTTGCTCCATATTACTCTCTTTGTTGTTTCATATGTATTTCAAGTGCAATGTTCTAGCTTTCAAATGCAACGTGCTTCTGTAAATAAGCCCTTCATCATCTGATAAGATCAAAACGTTTTAACCGTGCTAACCACAGATGCAGACTATTGTTTATTTGCTGCAGAGAGTTGACAACTTTTTACTTTTTCTTTTACATTAATATGGTTGGCTATGAAACTCAGAGCTTCTAAAAAGATAATTTGCACCAGTAATTATTATCGAATTTCCCGTTAAAGCAAATAGAAAGAAGACACATTTTCATTCATTTCAACTTACTTTGTATCACAACAACGCACAACCATTACAGTCAATTTAAAAAACACATTGGCTAGATAACCTCTGCCAAAGAACTTCCCAAACTTGCTAAGTATGACTTCTTCAACATCAAAGGCCAATTTGAATTCATTGTTCACGAGCAACAAACCTGACACAAATTTTTTTTAGATGTCCGAGGCATGTAAAATATCCTTCAACGTGGGCTCCTTACCACCCGTGAGCTTCAACACCACGTTGCCCACTCCAAGAACTTTAGATGAGGCTTCAATCCCCATATGCAACTTTTCTCCTACATTTCTGCTTCACGAACTTTAAGGACCTCTTAGAGAAAAAAATCCCTTTGCGGATAGTCTTTCATAGAGAGCCCCTTCATGGAAAGTCTTTCATGGACGCTGCTTATGAAGTCATGCCCTTCGAACTTTAAGTAAGATCTTTTCAAATACAAATTCTTTAATTCCAGCAGGACCTTTGTGCCTTTAGCACGTCTTATGTGAGTCACTTAGAAGCCACCGTCGCCTTCGTGATTAGAAGCCCCTGCGTGCTTCGTATATTATAAGGTTTTTTCCTTTTTACAAAGGTCTTTCATTTTTTGTCTCCGTACTACTTTGCTTCATTTTCATCCTTCGTACTCTTAGAAGGGAAGTTTGAGCACTTTGTTATTTCACCCTCTAATTATTTAACACATGTTCCACACCATCTCACTATAGGTAAATGGAGTCTTTTGAGCATCTATTTCTCACTCACACCGAAATTTGAATTTGAGAAGTTCTTTGTACTTCAATTATAGCACTTGAAAATTACTCAAATTCTAGTAATTCTAACACGTTTAAGGGAATAACTATTCACAACTTTAAGAATCACTTCGTGGAAGACAAAGTATTAGTTCGCCGCCTAGAAAAGACTCGCCCCCATCTGCAGCACTATCAAAGATATTATGAATCACAAATATATCTTATCAAATATTGATGAGATTGAGTTGTATCTTTTTTGTTATTTACTTCATTATTTTAGTGTTAGAGATATTTGCATATCTTTTTATATGTTTTAGTTATTTTATTTTCCTAGTTTAGTGTTCTTTGTATATTTATACTTCTCTTTGTTATCATAATACACAGTGGATAAAGATTATTTCAATTTTCATATATTTACAAACATTATATGCTCCGGTTTTCTCCATTTTCATTAGACACAGATTTTACAACTTTTTGCTCCGTATTGCTCATTACAGCTCTTGTCATGTATTACTCTCTTTGTTGTTTTGCGTGCATTTCAAGTGCAATGTTTTGACAATAAAATACTATGTGCTTCTATATTATAGAGACCCTCCTCATCTGATAATATCAAAGCATTTTCAATTGTGCTAACCACAGATTCAAATTGTTGCTTGTATGCTAAAAGAGTTGAATGTTTTTTACTTTTTTTTTTGCATTATGGGAGACTATGAATATCCGAGTTCCATAAAGAATAACTGTCACCAATAATTGATATGAAATTTCCCGTCAAAGCAAATAAAAAGAAGATACATTTTCATTAATTTCAACTTGTTTTGTGTCACGACAACGCACTACCATTGCATTCAATTTGAAAAGAACATTGGCTAAATAACCTCTACATAAGAACTTTCCAAACTTGTTAAGCATGACCTTGACTAAATTATTTCGCAAGTGATTTAACAAATGCTAAAATATAGTGTCAAAGATAGATTTTTGATGCCACATGGAATAATATTGATAAATAAACGAATGTATTGAAACTTAGTTCTTGTATAAATTGTTTGAGCAATTTGAAAATAAATTTTGAGTTTTAAAACTATGCAAATAAATAAAATAAGAGTAAATTCAATTATTAAAGTAAAGATCCTAGGGTTGAACTCATATTCTGGATAACATGCAAATTATTAAACAAATTAAATACTTGAAACAAGTGAGATATTTGTATTAATATTATACCTCCTTGGTCGGGCAAGTATAATCTAGATTACTAATTAGTAACTATCTCTTTTCAATCTAAAAAACACCAAGCAATCAATCATATATAATAATCAGATCTCAATCCCTACAATCAATTATGTCACGCCCCAATTTAAATAAAGGATAATTCATGGGATGCATCGGGGACAAATATGTGACATGCGTGTTTTGGAAATGGATAATATGAATATAAACAACTTCAAGTAACCAAACACAGTTTAAATGCAAAAGGTGCCTCTCCGAAGAGGGATCGAGGCTCTTCGGATGACAAGATTTAGATTGTAATTACATCAAAAGGGAAGCAAATAGATAAGAGTTTTGCTAGCAACGGAAAGTTCAAGAGGAAAAATATGTATGAGGATGCATTCTCCAATCCTAACTATTACAAAAGATGAGGTTTCTTGCCAAGAAATCTTGTTTGCTGCCGTCACCACCGTCAACCTGCACATTTTTGAAATAATATACAGGGCTGAGTACTTGAAGGTACCCTGTGGACACATGCTCAAAAATATAAGTGAATGTCATGCCTTTCATTTACAACTACAAATGGAGTTTTATTTTAGAAAACTCCTCCCATCGTGCCAAAATATTTCAAATTTTAACTCGGGTTCAAATACATTTCATTTGTTATACTATTTGTAATACGAATGTGATCCGGGAGATGGCCACCTACACCGATCACGATGCACATTCAAGCTAAGGCGCTGCCTTAACGAGTTGGCATCAAAGTGCACTAATCACTGACATCTATTTCAATATCAAGACACAATCGTTACAAATAAACATGCACACAATTGCGTGACATGTTCTTCCCTTAGTGGAGATCCTCCAACTTAGAGGACAGACAGATAAGCTTTAAAATAAACATGCTTTTCATATCGATTGAGCTCGAGGCTCATAAATGAAAACAATTATTCGTTCCTATTTTATTGAAAATAATGCCCACCTTAAGTAGGTGTGAGGTGATCCGCTTCGGCGCACTGCTTCAGATCAAGCTTCGGGATTTCCTAAAGATTAATTCAATAAGTGCTATAATAAAAGTGGTATTTCATACTGCAAGATCAATTCTTCCATTATTATTTTTATTATTATTGTGTGGGTCGAGTCTTTAGGACTTCCGAGCCTTGATTAAAGAACGTTTATTGGCTTGAGCGTGATTCGCAGAAATAAAGCGGAAAGAATAAATCTTGGATCATCAAAGAATTTAATAAGGCATTCTCAAATAACATGAAGTTATTGAAGTCTTCCCATGAATGGATCATAGGTGATTGTGATTCGAAACAAAAAGTGTAAGCCTAGTTAAGGCAGATTACAAATGGTGATATTAAATTCGAAAATACAAGGTTAAGTGTTGACTTTGAAAGAACAAATGTTTGGATTCAAGTTGATTGGGTATAGAATAGACTTTTTGGGTGGGTTAAATGGCTAAAAAGAGGTTTTTGTACCACTGAAAAGGGTACAAGGAACGAGCTTGGATAACGGTTCAAAGAGATGAAGTTTTTGAGTAAAAAGGGTCTGAGTCGACCCCTGTGTCAGTCGACATAAGATCCATATCAGCAAGTCGACAAATTCTATTCAAGTCGGCCAACTTGAAGCGGTTCCATAGGGGGCTCACTAAGTTTTTCGATCAAAGGATTGCACATCAATGAAGTTGGATATTAGGAGTTTCCGAATGCTGCCCCCGGTGTCAGTCGAAGCAAAGATCTAACGTCGGTCGATGTTGCCCAAAATGGTCGAAACAGAGCCGTTTTGGTTGGCTGAAAAAATGATGTTTTGCTCGACTTGGTTGTCCGGACACATTTTAATGATTTTTAATGATCCTCAAACATTTTTGTATATCTAATAACATGTTTATTTGACTAATAACATGATTAACCACGTCTTAGAATAATTTCTCAAGACCAAAGGTAATAAGTTTTCCCAAGAATTTCAAGAACCAAACAATTTCAAAATTCTCTCCACACATGAATACCACTTCAACTAAGCATGGACTTTTCTCTCCAATTTTCACAGGCAAAAATACAAAATCTCAAGTTCCTCAACCATCAACACCTTATGATTCTGATAAACATGCTCCAAATCATATACAAACCAACAAGGTCTCCAAAAATTAAATCTAAACATGCTTAGTCTCTAGTTCCAAGGCATACATGCTAGGTAACCTCTCTTCATAGCTATGATCTCTTACAAATAACTTAGTCATGCTCATCCAACACACCTCAACATTCTCATGCTTGATTTTAAATATGAAGAGCATAAGCTTCAAGGGCAAAGAGATTGGTGTTCTAGGTCACAAGAGAAATCACCCTTGAAGTGCTTTGATTTTTATTTCTTCCTTTAAGCTTCTTGGTTGGAGAACTCTAGCCTTGAATATTGGTTCCTCTCCTTAGCTCATGGAGGAAAAACAAGAGAAGAAAATGGTAGCGAGTCTCCAAGAATGAAATGATATCCACACTTAAATCAAATAAAACTTGGTTGCCAAGTTTAAAAAATTAAAAGAGAATTTAAATAAATGGATAAATAGGTTTATCAAAAGGATAATGATGTTAAAAAGGAATTATATGGTGGATAATGTGATTAATTTGACCATACTACTTATGGCATAAGGAATAAAGTGGAAATTACCATTTATTGTAATAAAGCATGTTTTGCTTTTTCGGATGTGACACCATCGGTCACTCAAATGTCATCGATATTAAATCTCTACGAAAACTCGTTACGCGATACGAGTCAATCGAATTTAAGCTATTTTGATAAAATTGATAAAAATTCCGATATTTAATTATTCGTAAAACGTTTGCTCAAAGTTATTGAAATACGCTTGCATGGCTTGCATGCAATTATAAACACTCTTATAATAAAATCGGCCATGCATTAATGGAATAATCGATCTGAGAAAGATCATATTACTACGATAAATTTGGAAATTTTATTAAATAAAATACGGGATGTTACAAATTATTTCTTTGTCTGATAGTAATGATCATATTATGAATCCCTATTCGTGCTATCAGCTTTCGTCTCTCGGTCCTTCAAACAATAACTTGACATCTAAACTATCATCTCCTCTCGGTCTCAAATAATTTAGATTTAAGAATTAAATCATAAATCATCAGCAAGAAAATAATTAATCTATCCTAAATATGCATCGAGAAGAATTTTTACAAACCACAGAATCTTCTAGTAAATTTAGCTACACATAATGAAAAACATAATTGAAAACAAGAGATTAAATTGCATTAAAATAAATGGTAAGATAGAAAATTAGTCGGAGTTATATATCAATTCGAACTTCGTATCTTCTTCAAAGTACAAAATTATATTTTAAACTAAAGCTAAAAATTAAAAAGGTAATAAAAACTACAGAATTGTGGTGGAGAAGGGATATTGAATAGTCTCAACTAGAGGGGTATTTATAGTGTTTACTGTTGGGTTTTGTATATAGAAAACATTTATTACAATGAGTACACATTCAACGGTATTTCCTATCTGTTTAACAAACTTACATGAGAGTAACAACGGTATCCTCTTATCTCACTAATAGGGACGATCATACTGTGTGTTGTAGATCGCAGAAGACAGTATGATCACTTGACCTAGTGAGATATAAATATTATCACAACCAAGACAGCGTACGAGGATAAGTCTGTCGATATAGGCTGCAGCATAGTCGGAAGGAAGTAATCTATCTTGATTACTTGATATGCTGGTACGCACGGTGGCGTCTTGATTAGACCACATTGAGATGTATTCTGTTGTCTGACATCAGAGAATACAAGATCTCGATCTTGATTGAGTCCAAACCCTAACGAAGGTTCAGGGGTATGCACAGGTTGAATGTTGCTTTGACTTGCCATGGTGGAGAGCCTGAGTAACGTGCTCGTATACCCGCATATTGGGTAGCAGCAGTTCGTGTACTACAGCTTGAGACTGGAGCTAGGTAACTGATCACTGCTATTTCTAACAGATTAATTATAATAACAGCGGCAAATAAATTTGTAAACCCTAAGGTTATCGATCCAGGGGAATTGTGTGGGGAAACTATCCTATGTACTAGCTATAATCCTAAGATTCATTGTTTGAGTGATCCAAAATCAGGGTTTTATAAAAGTAAAGATGACAATGCTGAAAATTAAAGTAGTTTTGAAAGCAATTTTAAAGGAACACAGATTCTAGGGAAGAACTCTTATTATGGATGACATGTAGGAATCAATTAATTTAACAGGTGGAATACTGCAACAATGCTATATTTCCTTGTTTGGAAAATATAACCTAGATTACTAACTAGTGACTATCTCCGCTCGGTCTCAAAGTACACCAAATTAGTCAATCCGATAAGAAAATCAGTTCAATTCCTACAGTCTAGTACATCTGTGTGGATAGTGTAGATTGTATCATGCATTCCTATTCCCACTATCAATATTCACCTCTCGGTCCTTCTATCAATAGCTAGACATCTAAATTAATCGTCACCTCTCGGTCCTTGAATTAAATTAGAATTAGAAAATAAACACAGGAATCATGAACCTGATTAATTAATCCTAACATGCATCCATAATATTATTCAAACCCTAGAACCCGCTAGGGTTTCTAGCCACTCATCGCAGATAGAAATCCAAAAGAAAACATATTAAATTGCATAAACATAAAGAACTTACAAGAAAATAAAAGGGTTTCGTGTTTCCCAAGTCTCCAAACTCTCAAAACTGAATACTATGATGATTGGTACTGAAAAATCGAATTTACATAGGTATTCATAGTGGTGGATGTGTATCCTATCAAATCTAGGGCTAAAGATATGAATAAATCCATTTTCCTCGAATTTCCGCTCCAGCAGACACCTCGAGTCGATCGTGGCTGATCCACGTCGATCGATGTGGGTGCTTGGTCGGCGTCGATCGATGCCAATTGGCGTCTGTCGACGCAGCTTCTCGCCCCTTCTGCGCGGTCTCACGGTTTTGGCCATAACTTCCTCCTCCGAACTCCGATTGACCCTATTCCAGTTGCGTTGGAGAGCTAACTCAAAGCATCATCCATTGCCATGTGCCAATAGCTCGAATTCCTCTTGTGGAAGAAATCTTCACTGCTACTCTTACACGTCACTGCTTCCGGAATGGATTTCTCGTGAACTTAGGCCTAAAACCCTGCAAAAACACCAAAATGCGCATAATACCACCTAATATAGACTCATGCATAGAATATATATATAAACTCAATAAAACTACATAAAATAGTAGAAAATAATATAGATAAGCGAGTAAAATAATGAGCTTATCAAACCCCCCAAACTTGAACGTTTGATTGTCCTCAATCAATAGGCAAGAAAGAAATCAAAAGATCATGCGATTAAAGTGCAATGCCTCACAAGATCCATCACAGTCAAGAATCAAAAATTCACTACACACAAGCAATTTGAAAGAGACAGAAAATTCATAAACATTGGAAGAACTCACGGGAAATGTATTGCTCAACTCTCAAGTGTTTAAGGAATAGATGAAAGCACTCAACAACATGTATGAAGAAATTTCTACCATAGGCTTGCAAATTTTCTAATATCTCCACTGCTAGAATGTGCACACAAGTCTAGAATCAAAAAGGACTTTCATTAGGTTGTAACGTAGGCTTTTGTGAGGGGTAGGAAAATATGGCCAAGTGACTAAAATCAATCAAGTTTTTACTTCCTCAATCAATCCAAACCACCATCTAAGTTCATTCACCCTTCTCCTCAAATATATCAACAAATACACAACCTCTTTTTTTTTTTCTAGCTCATTTTGAATCTCTTATGCTCTTTACATAATTTTGTATTCTTTTCTTTTCAGAGAGCTTATGAGAATTCTAATTACTTCTTTGAGCTTCTTTTTCACACATCTTTTCACCACTAATTTATATTTTCTTATCTCCATATCACAATCATTCCATCCACATACCACAACTCAAGACATGAGTGAAACCAATACTTCTTCTTAATCTCATAGACAAGGAAAGAAAAATTTTGTATAGGCTCAAAAGTGGCTAACTAGGGAAAATTCAATGTGAAGGGACAATGTTTAGGGAATTGGGCTATCAAAGATGGCCTAAGATCATTTCCTAAACTTGTGCACACTATGCAGTCTCAACACAGAAAATAGGCAAGTTCTAGAGAAATAAAAATACACATGTGAATCTCACATCAAACGAAATAAAGGCTCAAAATTCTCACACAAGGGTTTAAAAATTTTCTTCTGCAGTCAATTTCAAATTAGCTCAATCAGCATGCAAGCACAAGTGTCAAATCAATCCTATCATGCGGTATTCTACATTCATAGGCATCTAACCACAATCACAATCAATTCAACTCAACCCTCAATCAATTCTAATCTCACAATCTCATTCGGGTTATTTCAAAACTCGAAAATTTTCCCCACAAAATAGAATAAACTTAAAAATTAAGGCAAAATTTAAATACGGAAAGCAGAATAAATAAAAGATAGAATGTTCCATCTCTTGTCCACATCCCCCAAACTTATTTCCAACTCGAAGAATGGAATAAGTTTGAAAATCAGACAAAAGAGGGAACGATACCTGGTAGTTGATCTCAGACATCAACTTTTTATCCCCCAGAGTCTTCGAACATTGCACGGCGTGAAATAGTGGCTGTTGGCACTTCGCGGATCGAAGTGTATCACGCCGGTAGCTCGGTCTCGATCGACGCCAGGCTGCGTCGATCGACGTCGAGCTGATCTCCAATTTTTTTTTTCAATACTGCAAAACAACTGTTAGCAAAGAAATAAAAGCAGAAATTCGAAATAATAATAAAAAAAAACGAAAATTGAAAAGAAAATACGGAAAATGTTGGGTTACCTCCCAACAAGTGCTTGATTTAACGTCCTCAAATCACTGCCAAGGAGGTCGGGTCCAGACTCGCCGACCTTTGGCATCCACCATGTAGACTTTCCGGTCTTTGATAATGGTGGTGAGCTCAGAAAAAGGTGGCGCAGTTGACACTGCTACCCTATCGTTTCCTCGCTCCCACTCAATGGCAGCTGCTTCATCTTCTTCAGACTCATCCTCTTCTTCGGTAGTGGAGATTCGATTGCACTCCGCCTTCTTCTTGTTCTTGTCGATCACAAAGGTGATCCTCTCGTCATTCGCTTGGAGTGTGATCTCGCCGCCTCGACAGTCAATGAGAGCAGCACTAGTGTCGAGAAACTCACGCCCCAAGATCATGGGCATGTTCTCGTCCTCCTTCATCTCGTGCACCACAAAATCTGCAGGAAAAATGAGATGGCCCACACGAATGAGCACATCCTCTAGTATACCTTCTGGGCGGGACACAGACCGGTCCGCCATCTGCAGGGTGATCGTCGTGGGCCTCATCTCTCCGATGTTGAGACGCTTGTAGATGGAGTACGGCATCAGGTTGATACTGGCCCCAGTATCACATAGTACTCTCTCGAATGTGTGTCCCCCAATCTCAACCGGAATAGAGAAGCATCCAGGATCGCTTCTCTTGATGGGCACCTGCTTTTGAAGTAGCAGGCTGCACTGCTCGTGGATCTTCACCGTCTCATTCTCCACGAATTGTTTCTTTCCACTCATCAATTTCCGGAGGTACTTCATGTACCCCGGGATTTCCTTTAGTGCTTCGATCAGCGGGATGTTGATGCTGACCTTCTTCAGGTTCTCCACAAATCTGGAGAACTTCTCGTCCTCTTTCTGCTTTGCGAACCTCTGTGGGAATGGCAAAGGAGGGAGCTGATCTTCAGACTGCTTCAACTTCGTGCCTGGGACAGACTTCGGCATCGATCGACGTAGTGTGGCGTCGATCGACGGGCCTTTTTTCTCTGCGTCGATCGACGTGGATTCATCTCCTGTGCATTTTTGCTCCTTTTCATCTCCAGAATCGTCTACAGCCATCTCGGGACCCTTGTAGCTCGTCCCAGACCTCAAAGTAACGGCTTTGCAGTCTTTTGGGCCTTGGGGTTCACCTCCATTGTGCTTGGAAGCTGTCCAGGCTTGTGTTGGTTGCCGAGTGTGGTGGCGATCTGGCTCAATTGTGTGTCCATCATCTGAAGATGTTTCGTCATCAGCTGCATGTGGTTGGCCATTCCCTTCACCTCGGTTTCTACTTTCCCAAACCGGTTATCCGAGCTCTTGATGAATTTCTCGAGTGTCTCCTCTAGCACGGATTTCTTCCTTTCCACAATCTCTCCTCCAGTACCTGCATCAAAACCAGGCGGAGAGTGTTCTGCAGCAGAGGGGTTAGCATAGGAAAAACCAGGGTGAGATCGCCCATGGTTGTACTGATACCCTTGATTGCCTCGGTAGTTATTGTGATAACCACCGCCAATGTAGTTCACCTCCGTACCGGCAGTTCCAGATGAACTGCTTGCACCCCTGTTGATGTAGTCAGCCTCTACGGGTACTATGGCCATGCTTGGCTCTGCAACAACTGCAACTTGTGATGTGCCCAATTTTTCAATCTCCTCCCGGAGCTTTTTCACCTCAGCGACCACGTCGAATTCTGGCTTTGTTTGGACTGCTTTGACTGGTAGCTGCCTATCAGTTGGCCATTGGTGGCTATTCAGCGCCATATCAGCCAGCAACCTCATACTCTCTGCACCACTCTTCTTCATCAGTATTCCTCCAGCAAATGCATCAGCCAGCTCCTTCATGTGAGGGTTCAGTCCCTCATAAAAATGACACACTTGCATCTCCAGATCGATGCCATGTCCAGGACAGAGTCGTAGAAGCTCTTTGTATCTCTTCCAGGCCTCGTAGAGTGACTCATCATACATCTGCTTGAAAGTAGTAATGGCAGCTTTCCTCTTCAGCAGCAGGCTCGGTGGGAAGTAGTTGGTAAGGAACTCTGCTCGAAGCTCCTCCCATGTCCCGATCTGACTCTTATCCAGTCCAGCAAACCAAGACCGTGCCTCGTCTCTGAGTGAGAACGAGAACAGTCTCATCCTGATCACATCTTGGGTTACTCCGTTCTGCTTCACAGTGTTACACACCTCAATGAATTGGTTGAGGTGGGTATATGGGTCTTCTACAGCTCTCCCCCCAAACTGGTTTTGCTGCACCATCTGAATAAGGCTTGTGCGTAGCTCGAAGTTGTTGGCATCAATGCCAACTCTGAATCCGGCCTCCGCTTGCTGTGGAAGAAATCGATCCAAGATGGATCTTTGCGGAACCACAATCTGCCTGTTGTTCAACTCTGCCAGTCTTGCGGCTTGCTCTGCCTGAGTAGCCTGGGCTGCTTGTAGTTGTGCTCTCAGCTGCTGTACTTCATTCACAAATTGCCTCTGCTCCTCGGGAGTCATATTTTGCAGAGGTGCTTCAGGATTCTTAGCCATCTCTCGTTGTTTTTCTTTTCCTTTCTTTTTGATTTTCTTGCAGGTTGCTTCAATTTCAGGGACAAAGGCTTCGAGTGTTTTTCCTTTGGCTCACATGTTCATGCACCTGCACAGGAAATAGGTAAATATCAGTTCAGCATCGATCGACATGAATTCACGTCGATCGACACAAAAGAGTGGTCGGCGTCGATCGACGAAAGGTGTCCGTCGATCGACGCTGCAAAGTGATCAACGTCGATCGACGCTAGGTGGCGTCGATCGACGCGAGATGTAGACTCGAAAACTCACACACGCACACGTATAGAAAATTAAAACTCAATCCAGCAAATCCTAGAACGAACTAGTAACAAGATAAAATCTAGCAACTCCCCGGCAACGGCGCCAATTTGATCACTGCTATTTCTAACAGATTAATTATAATAACAGCGGCAAATAAATTTGTAAACCCTAAGGTTATCGATCCAGGGGAATTGTGTGGGGAAACTATCCTATGTACTAGCTATAATCCTAAGATTCATTGTTTGAGTGATCCAAAATCAGGGTTTTATAAAAGTAAAGATGACAATGCTGAAAATTAAAGTAGTTTTGAAAGCAATTTTAAAGGAACACAGATTCTAGGGAAGAACTCTTATTATGGATGACATGTAGGAATCAATTAATTTAACAGGTGGAATACTGCAACAATGCTATATTTACTTGTTTGGCAAATATAACCTAGATTACTAACTAGTGACTATCTCCGCTCGGTCTCAAAGTACACCAAATTAGTCAATCCGATAAGAAAATTAGTTTAATTCCTACAATCTAGTACATCTGTTTAGATAGTGTAGATTGTATCATGCATTCCTATTCCCACTATCAATATTCACCTCTCGGTCCTTCTATCAATAGCTAGACATATAAATTAATCTTCACCTCTCGGTCCTTGAATTAAATTAGAATTAGAAAATAAACACAGGAATCATGAACCTGATTAATTAATCCTAACATGCATCCATAATATTATTCAAACCTTAGAACCCGCTAGGGTTTCTAGCCACTCATCGCAGATAGAAATACAAAAAAAAACATATTAAATTGCATAAACATAAAGAACTTACAAGAAAATAAAAGGGTTTCGTGTTTCCCAAGTCTCCAAACTCTCAAAACTGAATACTATGATGATTGGTACTGAAAAATCGAATTTACATAGGTATTTATAGTGGTGGATGTGTATCCTATCAAATCTAGGGCTAAAGATATGAATAAATCCATTTTTCCTCGAATTTCCGCTCCAGCAGACACCTCGCGTCGATCGTGGCTGATCCACATCGATCGATGTGGGTGCTTGGTCGGCGTCGATCGATGCCAATTGGAGTCTGTCGACACAGCTTCTCGCCCCTTCTGCGCGGTCTCACGGTTTTGGCCATAACTTCCTCCTCCGAACTCCGATTGACCCTATTCCAGTTGCGTTGGAGAGCTAACTCAAAGCATCATCCATTGTCATGTGCCAATAGCTCGAATTCCTCTTGTGGAAGAAATCTTCACTGCTACTCTTACACGTCACTGCTTCCGGAACGGATTTGTCGTGAACTTAGGCCTAAAACCCTGCAAAAACACCAAAATGCGCATAATACCACCTAATATAGACTCATGCATAGAATATATATATAAACTCAATAAAACTACATAAAATAGTAGAAAATAATATAGATAAGCGAGTAAAATAATGAGCTTATCAGTAACCATATCCGAGTAATAGGATGGGGACATTCCCTGAGGAGCTCAATAACATTCTTCGTGCTAAAGTCCTATAGGCTGATTAAGTTCAAGCACGAGTGATAAGGTTTGAATGGTACTGCTAGGAAATAAGAAATTAATTAATTGTGGTATCTTGTCAGAAGCTCCAATAAATTAATGAATGTCTAGTAACCTTAGATATGAGGATTCTCAAGTAAATGGAGCCTGTTCTCATAACATGGTAATAAAGGAGTAAGTCAGTATTAATTCTGTGGTGAAAAAGAATTAATATTAATTAATTAATTGTGTCCTAGGTTGTGGACATGAGAATTAATTAATTCTTAGGCCCGCTTTGTTATTTGCATTAGGTCTCAGGTCTGGCCCAATTAAATATGTTGAAAAGAGGCCCAGTAGCCCATTAGAGTTTGTAACCCTAGGTATATATAGACAGTTCTCTCTCTCAAACCCTAGCCACTTCAAGAACATTCAAATCAGTTTGAAACCCTAGTTTGAGAGAGAGAGGGCGGCGTATCTGGTGTGTTCGGGAGGAGAAGTAATTCGACTCCGGCTTTCACATTCACAGTCCTGTTGAATCATCACCAGTATCAGGATTGAACAACATTGGGATACAGATCTGAAGACCTAATCTGGAGAATAGATTTTCTCACCTCTTTCTTTTATTTGATTAATTCTTGAAATTAGATTTGGTTCTAATTTCTATTTCCGCAGTTTTAATCAAATCGCGTGGTTGAATCAAGGGATTGGAATTCAAACGCGAAAGATCGGATCTGACACTACGGAGTTATGGTAAACTCGATATCCACTGCATTTAATTTATTGGAGCATGCTAGGGTTTAATGAATTGTTTAATTGTTCTCAACATCAATGAACAGTCTGACTTATTTAGATTTGGTGATTCGGTTCGCCATGAAATTGCTACATTTACGTGGTGTGTTATATATATATTGGATTATACAAGGAATATGATTAAATTCTATCACTATCATGATCCAAATATTTATAACCTATCTTCGATTCTCACATATCTTTAATTAAAATCGTGCACATAGGATTTGATCTAGAAATATCTTGAGAAAATCCTGCCAGGTTCGCATAACTTCACGAATTGAATAATATCTTTTATCCACAACCACGATTAATGCAACTCTACTCGGATTGGACAACCAACTCGATTATGTATCCGTAGATATGCAGTAATAGATTAAATTCCAAGTATTGAGTGAGATCTAACTGATTTACTTTAGCCTTTTTTTAGCCTACAAAATTCTATGTGAATCTTATCTTTAAATCCACTTTCATCTCTCCAAATCTCACAAAATCTTGATCTATCTTTAATCCTCAATTATCCTTGATTAATTAATATTCAATCTATAATTATCCTTATTCCTCGTCTGGTAATTAATACCCATAAACCTACAAAACTTACTACCATAAGCATAAACTTATCTAGACTAGCTCATGCAAAGGAAAAATTACCAAAATGTCTGTAACCCTAACCATGTGGACAAAACTTAAAAAAAGCCCTAACATGTGGACAAAACTAGGCATTTCGAATGTGTCAGATTCGAACCTCGAAGGATTTTGGATTTTTTAATGGGTTCGAATTTGACACATTCGAAACCCTTTCTTTTATATTATTATATTATTATTATTATTTATATTAATTTTATTTATTTAATTTTTTAGTTTTTTTTTCTTCTTCTTCGCGAAATGTTTCATAATAATAATAATAATTATTATTATTCTACTTTAATCAAATTAAAATACATGAAATTGCATTAAAGATAATAAAATAAAAATACAAAGACAATGTTCTACTCCTCACCATCATAGTCTTCGTCAGCATCACCACCAAAGTGTTCATCGACATTGTATTCTTCATCGCGCGTACCATCGGCATTGTAAATACGATGAATTGGCAGCCTATCTGATGGAGGATGAGAATAAGAACATTTTCTTGCAATATGACCATGATTTCCGCATCTAGTGCATTTTCTTCCACCCCCACTCGTCTGACTTTGATAATCCATGTTCATTCGGTAGCGCTGCATTTTACGTCGGCCCTTTGCATGTGCAAGACGGATTGGATTCGGCTTAAGACGCCATCCAAGATTCACAGTGTGTGAGTTTCCAGGAATCGGATAAAATCCCCCACTGAACTGTGCACACCATGCTTGAATGGTATAGTAGTCATGCACCAAATTAAGTGGATTATCCCCCCTTAATTGAGAAACGGCAATTGCGTGAGAGCAAGGGAACCGCATTGCCGCCACTCCCCGCAAGAACAAGACTTTTGTGGATAGTGGACAGAAAAAGATTGTCTTCGCTCACCTTGTTCTGTGGTACAGATGTTGACCACTTTGTAAACCTGGTTAGCAGGATTGTACAATCTTACCACATGCTCGTTAGCCTTCAATCGACTCTTCATGAACCGGTCATGTTGGTAAGGGGGCAGTGCAGTATTGCAAGTGATGAGCTCATTCCGGGCACGCTCAAAGATCTTTGTTGACTTCTCTAGAGTGGCTTCTACGATGGCTCGGATAGGCAAGAAGCGGCAACCTTTGAGAGCATTGTTGTAACTCTCAGCGATATTAGTTGTCGTGTTGCCCCAACGATGCCCTCCGTCCTCGTAGAGCATCCATTTGTCAGCTGGATGACGCTGCAACCAATCATATGCAGCACGGTTTAGATCCCACAAATCAGACCAAGCTTTATTGTACTCCTTCCCATCAAATGCTTGTCCGATCCTGGTGTAAACTTGTTTGAGGCCACTCGTCTTGAACTTATCCAATAAATTGGATCGAAGATGACGAAGACAATATCGATGACATCCAGCTCCAGGAAAATGCTCAAAGTATGACTGAAATGCAGCAAGGAGACCGGCATGCCGGTCTGATATGATGCACGTCGGTCTTGATTTCAGAACGTTGAGGCGCAGGTGCTTAAGAAACCATCTCCAGCTGTGGGTGGACTCTTCATCGATGAGGGCGTAAGCCAGTGGAATTATGTGATTGTTGGCTGTCTTAGTCACAGCTAGCAGCAACTTCCCTTTATACGACCCACGCAGGTGCGTTCCGTCCACCATCACCACTGGATGTGTGTGCTGATACGCGGAGATGCAGGCACCGAATGCCCAAAACATATACCGGAATGTCCTCTGCGCCATGTGCTTCTCATGCTTGAGGAACTTCCATACCACAACTGTATCCGGATTGTGTTGGCATAGGATTGCCATGAACCCCGGCAGCTCCCGGATGTTGGTTTCCCAGTCGTCGTAGAGAGCCTCCAATGCTTTTCGACGGCCATGCCATGCTTTCTTGTACCCAACATCCACGTTCCACTTTTCACGAACATTGACAATGGCGTTGGCCACCTTATACTCCAGATCTACTTGAAGGTGGGGAAGAATGAGTTTGGCTATGAGATTCGTCGTAATATTGTCATCCAAATTATTTCCGGAGTAGTTGTGGTCCTCCGTCCACGTGTTCAATTTCCACCCCCCTGAAGGTTTGTCATAAACTACCCTAGCTTTCCACTGGCACGGAGGACCATTTGCATCCTTCTCTTTGCATTTCACCTCCCACGTGGTTTGGGAGCTCCTCTTGGTGGTGTATTGAACACCCTTTGATTGAGACCAAGCAGTAACTGCATAAATCAATTGTTCCTTAGTTTTGAAATACGTACCAGCCTTTATTTGTTGAACATCATTGTTCCAAAATACTGGCATGTCGTCAAAATAATTGGTCCTGTAAGGATCCGGATTGCCAATATCGTCGAAGACATGTCTCTCCCCTGTGGAAAAAGTAATTTCTCCCTCGTCAGAATCAATATCTGTCTCTGACACATATGATTCCTCGTCGTCTTCGAAATCCTCGCTGCTGTTCGGACACCATGTATCGTCATCTTCATCATCATGTTCATGTGCTTGTTGTACAGGGTTGCTACTACCTCCGTGATCCACGGGCACGGGTGTACGCCCAATAGAAATTCCCGGCTTTAAAATCTTGTAATCATGAAGGATTTGGATGTTCCCCTCATGAAGGTCCAAGAATATTGACTCATTTCCTTGGAGAACGAACACTTTCAGAATCAAGGTCCACTCCCAGTGATTCCAACCCGTAATTTGAAAGATTTTTTGAATGAGTTGAAAGTAATCTAGGTCGTGTGGAACATCACCCCACCCATAATCTAGCTTCTTTGGATCAGTGCTCTCCCAAAAAAATTTCAAAGTAAATGAATCCATAATTGAGTGACAATACACATCTACCCGTATTGACACAGAGCTAAACTCTATATATGATTAAAAACACATTTTTCTCTTAGTGAATTTAGTCTGACTAGTCAATTTTCCAACACTTACACATTTTTTCTCTACTCAATTTAAAATGTCTAGTCAATTTAATCTGACACAAAAATGAAATTTGTAGCTGGAAAGACTGTAAAAATAAATATATGACACTTACACATTATTCTCTTTAGTGAATTTAATATGACTGGTCAATTTAATTTCTCTCTAGTCAATTTAATCTGACAAAAATCTAAAAATTAAAGCTTCAAATAAAAATATAGGGTTAAGAAATAATAAATTATTATAATATTGTTTATAAAAAAAATAACTTATCTTAATAGGTTTATTTGCAAATTTTAACAAAACTTTTCATTACTTATGCAATTATAACAAAATTTTCAAATCTTTGCAATTATAATTACGAATTAATTAATTTAATTACGAATTATTAATTTAAATATATAAAATATATATTAATAAAAATTAAAATAAAATATAAAAATATTTAAAAAATTTTAAAACGTAAATTAAAAGAAAACGAATTAAAAAAACAACGTTAAAAGATAAAAGTTTCAAAGTTTAAATTAAAGAAAATAAAAAAAACATTTACATTATAAAAGAAAAGGAAAAAAAAAAAAAAAAAAGGAAACATCGCCTCTTGCGATGCGGGCGCGTGTGACGCACACACCAATAGGCACGCACATGCGTCCCACGCGCGCGTCCGTGCCCCACCCACTATCCCACTTTAAATTTTCACTTTTCTCACCTCTGACTTTTCCCTTTTTCACACCTCTCTCTCTCGCCCGCCATTGTTACCTGCGCCGCGAGAACACGAATTTTCGGATTCGCGTGTAGCTCCATCCGAATTTTACCACACCACCACATTAATCATGTCGGGCGAAAAGAATCAGGTACACTTTATAACAATCCTTATTTTTTTTTTAAGTATTTTTGCTTCTTTTTATTTTTGTGTTTTTTTTGGTTGCAAATATGTTTCGCAATTCCTGAACATGTTTGTTGCTCTTTTTGTTTTTGTGTTTGTTTATGCTGCTGTTTGTTTATTCCTTATATTTATGTTTAAATTATTGATTTTTTTTGTTATTAATAGGGTATTTTATTTGGTGTGAAATAGGAATGAGGGGAATTTTTATGTTCGGTTCGTTTGAATTTTTTTTAAAAATAGGTTAAATTATTTTGCAAATATGCGACAAAAAATCGTGAAAATTGTGAAAATTCGTGCGTTCGGATTCTCATTTTTCAAAATTACTAATTTATTATTATAATTGTGAAAATTCGTGCGTTCGGATTCTCATTTTTCAAAATTCGTGTGTTCGGATTGTTTTAATTAATTAATTATTATTATTGTGAAAATTCGTGTGTTCGTATTTCTTTTTTAAAAATTCGAGTGTTCGAATTGGTTTAAATAATTAAATATTTTTTTTGTGCAAATGCGCGTATTCGGATTTTCTGTTTTCAAAATTTTCGTGTTCGAATAGTTTTAAATAATTAATTATTATTTTTGTGCTAATTGGCATATTCGGATTTTCTGTTTTCAAAATCCGACTGTTCGAATTGTTTGAAAATAAATTATTTTAATTTTTTGGGATTGATAAAATCCGTGTATGCGAGTGTATATAATTTTTTAATTGATTAATTTATTATATAATTATTTATATTTATTTAATTAATTTATTGTTCTTATTATTGAAATTAGTTTGTGATAGATTTGGAGATGGATGAGACCGGGATTGCAAGGGCAATCCCAACCCCTTACTGTATACACCCGGGATATTTTGGAGGATATCCGAATCCGATTGAGTGCTTTTGGCCCTGAAACTCTTGACTTATTTCGTGAGGGGCCGTTCAAGCATTTTCTGGACTTGAATTGGTCCAAACGAACAGTTACTGCCTTGTTGGGCATTAATTACCCAAGAAATTGAAGTACAAGGAGTTGTGGATGAGCTTTGGTTTCGGGTGGGAAACCAAAACATTCGATTTGGACCACGAGAGTTTGCCCTGGTGACTGGTCTACGATTTGGTGATTCGGGTTTTGACCCGAATAAGGAGTACACTGTTGCAGATGATTCTTGTCTTCATTACTATAATGAGTTGCCCACCATGGACCAATTGCACAAGGATTTCAAGGACTTGAGGATTGAACTTAGCCCCTCAGCCGATGACTACGTGAAGATTGTTGAGATCTTCTTTGTATACCGGATGCTTGCATGCTTTGATGGGAGAGGAGTTGTACACACTTGGATCGTTGCACTCGTAGATAATAAAGAACAATGGAAATTATTTCCTTGGGGCGCGTGGTCCTATAGCGTCCTACTACATCAGATGTCTGTTGTGGTCAAAAATCTGGTCAAAGTCAAAAATCCGAAGAAGGCTACCTCAGTGCATGTATATGGTCCTATTTGGACATTGGAGGTATTACCTAAGTTTATTTTATCCAATTTAATGAAGTTATTAATTTTAATTCATTATGTTAATTATTTGTTTATTATTTTGCAGGCAAGGTCTTATGAGGCTATCCCGGATTTGGCTACATTGGTTGCGGAACCGGTCGAACAAAATGAAGGTATCCCTCGTTGTCTGAGGTGGAGACCGATCTTTAAACGGGGTGCTAACTTCAAACAGTATTTCAATCAAGAGGTAAAAATATTTATAATCATTTCATAAATATTAAATTACAAGTAAATTTATTTAGTGATT
Organism: Plectranthus barbatus; assembly: GCA_026898455.1. Classification (NCBI taxonomy): domain Eukaryota; kingdom Viridiplantae; phylum Streptophyta; class Magnoliopsida; order Lamiales; family Lamiaceae; genus Plectranthus; species Plectranthus barbatus. Next base: position 191,976 of record JAPKLW010000371.1, on the reverse strand, counting down.
TGTATTTTTTTTAGCTAGCATGCAGGATCACGTTAGAGCCGACGGATGTCGAAGCCAAATCGGAGTACTGGATAAGTTTGACTGAAGATGATGATCCACTACTACGTAGATACATCCCGTATCGGGGATCAACGAGGACCCCGAAGTACCCTTCATCGAGGCCGTCCAGATCTCGGAGATCCACCTCCCGACATGGAGCTTCCCAACCGGATGCCTCCGAGATAGAGCCCTCCCAGCCTAGCCCCACCCAGCCGAGCACCTCCCAGCCTCCTGCCTCTGAGGCGGGCACATCCCAGCCGAGCCCGTCCCTGCCACAGCCCTCATTAGTGTTCGACATCCCAATTGAGGAGAGTATTCGACCTCCACAATCGTCGGTGAAGCGACCCCGAGCTGCATTATCGTCGGAGCCACTATTAGAGGTAT
>JAPKLW010000371.1:134721-171245 GCA_026898455.1 Plectranthus barbatus | reverse complement strand
AATTTTTAATATTTTATTGATTAAAATATTCGGATTTGTAGAAAGAAATTTATGATATTTTAATATTTTAGAACATTCAAAATTCGATTGCCCGAAAATTTGTACAAGCACTCGGAAATTTGAATTTAACATTATTTATTTATATTTATAATAAATCAATAAATGATAAAATTCAAGAAAATTTAAATATTTCAAATTTATAAAATGGGCACATATTCAAATATATGAATAGTGGACAGCTATAACAAAGTTGGCACAGATTCAAAGGTATGAATAGTAGACAGAGATTCCTTACTTTACACCTGAAAAGTTCATTACAAATTCCAAAGAATCGAATTTAAGAATTATTATTATATTAAATTTTATATAAGTAGTTCGAATCTGTTAAATTCGATCTATTTTTATATGTTAATAAAAAGGCTTTGAATTTGGCAGATTCGACCCCCTATGGATTTTTAATATTTTATTGATTAAAATATTCCGAATTGTTGAAAAAAAATTAATGCTATTTTAATATTTTAGATCATTCAAAATTCGAATCCCCGAAAATTTATACGAGCACTCGGATTTTGAATTTAACATTATTTAATTATATTTATAATAAATCAATAAATGAAAAAATTCAATAAAATTTAAATATTTCGCATTTATCAAAATTCGAATACTCGAAAATATATACGAGCACTCGGATTTTGAATTTAACATTATTTATTTATATTTATAATAAATCAATAAATGAAAAAATTCAATAAAACTTAAATATTTCGTATTTATCAAAATTCGAATACTCGAAAATATATACGAGCACTCAGATTTTGCGCGTAACTTAAATTTTTTTATTTTTTAAAAAAACAAAATTATATAATTAATTAATTGATATTTTAATATTTCTAATCATTAAAAATTCGAATTCTCGTAAATTGATGATTCGAAGTATTTATTTTTTTAATGTTCGAATTTTATTAAAATTATAATAATAATTCAAACGCCACTTGTTTTCCAATTGACACTTGCAACAAAATTGGTCTACATTCTCGTAATGAAAAATTGAAGTGAGTCACAATAATTCGATTTTATCAATATCACATTCAAATTTATCTCTCAAAATTCGAATACAATATTACAAGCACAAGCCTAAACCCTAAACCCTAAACCGGAACCTAAACGCTTGACCAGGTCAAGCATTAACACGTCAATCTCTTTCTTTTCCCAGCTTCATCTAGCTTCAGCTTGAAACCTTGAAAAAACTAGTTAGTGAACAAAATGGATCCGCCGAATCCATTTTGTTCGCTAGGAGAGGGAGATTGAAAAGAAAAGTAGTTGGACAAGTTCTCCCATACTAGTGACGTAGGGAAAATCTTCTTCCAACCTCCATGACGTAGAGAAAATCTTCTCCAAAGAGGAATTATTGGCTTGAAAGAAAGGATATTGGACGATTAAAGAATGGTTTCCTAGCTAAAAACTCATTTTGCTCAAAATTATATCGTTTGAGTGGAATAGAGGCCATGTGTTTCTTTGGAAGGGAGGTTATTTGCTTGAGTAACATGTATTCAAAGCCTTCCTTATATAGAAGGAGCTAGTAATTATTAATAATAAAAATAATACAATAATTATATAATAAAATTTTTGTATTCGAATTTGTCAAATTCGAAATAAATAAAAAATTAGAATTCAGCGATTTCCAAATTTTTATAATTTTAATATTATTTCGAATTTATCAAATTCGAAACCATTACTTTTATTTTTTTAATCTCATTTCAATAATCCAGATATTCGAGATTTCGAAAGAGCTGTCGAATTTAAAAAAATTACAAAATATATTTTTTTATGGATTTATTTTTTATGTAGTGATTTGACAAGTGGAATAACAAAAAAAAAATGCATGTGATCCCATAAAACAAGGGATTTTGATAGGAGTAGATAATGTGACAAAAAAATGATGGATGATTGTGGCATGTAATAAAAATAATTGAGTCACGGGCTGTAGTTAACCTTTGGCCCAATAAGTATTTAATGTTCACATTCATTTTCATTTATCAATCTCTCTTAGTTACTCACGGTTTTTTCACTTATCATCTCCTCCCAACATTTTTCATCTTTAAAAAAACATCTTCTTTTTTTTCTATCACTTACGATGGAAAAAGGTGTTTTTCAGGGGCCAATTAAGACCGATTTGTTAGATTTACAACAATCACATAGGTCTTTTGGAGTTTTTCACGGACATGAATGGGCCAAAGAAAATTTAATACAAAACTTTGGACTGAATTATTGCCACGATTCGAAGATACTCAAATTTCTGGCAATAATTTTGTTTGGAAAGTCCTGCAGTTCTACGGTTTTGCCTCTATCCTTCGTCTGGGATCCATACAGTTAGATTGGCCGCTGATTCAGGCTTTGGTTGAGAGATGGCGTCCGGAAACGCACACTTTTCATTTTTCATTCGGAGAAGCCACACTAACACTCCAAGACGTGGAATTGCTATTCAACATCAAGGTCGACGGAGAAGCAGTAACAGGATCCGATGTCGAACCAAATGAAGGATGGTCGACGTATTTACAACGTGAATTGGGTGTGGTACCAAAGCTATCCAAAAACCGCATGCACCTCAAATGCGTAGAGGACCGTATCTGTTTGCCTGCACCACCAAATGCAAACCAAGAATGGTATATACAGATAGCAAGGTGCCTTGTTGTCTACCTACTCGGCGGTTTCTTCTTTGTTGATACGTCAACAAACAGCGTGTACTGCCATATTGTTCGAGCATTCATTGAAGATATCAACAATGACGATATCAATAGTCGTTGTAGTTGGGGCAGTGCTCTATTAGCAGTACTTTATCGCAATCTTTGCAAAGCCTCCATGATTGAAAAGCATTCTCCGAACAAAAGTATAGCTGGGTGTTTGGTATTGTTGCAGGTAACATTAAATTCTAAGTATTTTTTAATTATATTATTAACTTCTCAATCTCGTGTTATATTAATTATTATATATTCAAATTTAGGTTTGGGCTTGGGAGAGAATCATATCTATTCGACCAGAGATTCACTCATCGCAAGCTCCTGAAAATGCTTGTTTAGCTTCGAGGTCATTTTATAATTTTTTGGGTAAAAGAATATGCAACGACCACCATTCAAAAACAAATTTTAATATCTTTTTAAAATACTTTTATTTTAGGTGGGCTATGCCGAAGAGTCGCTCAAACATCACACGCAATAACCTTCAGGCGTATCGAAGGCAATTGGCTTTGTTAAAAGAAAACGAGGTAAATATAATTATTGCATGTACATCGATTACTTAAATATCCACTAACTTATTTATATTTAACATGTTATAAATACAGTTTGTATTCATGCCGTACAACATTAAGTACGTCACGAACAACCATACGCCCTGGGTATCCACTACCTACCTCATTTTCTTTGAGGTAATTGAGGCCATATATCCGGAGAGGGTGGCTCGACAATTCGGTCGCGTTCAGGTAATTCCTGATTTCGATTATCTGGACCATCGAGAAACGCGAGAAGCCCTCCATGATATCCAGAGAACTGGAGCTGAAAACAATTGGAGAACGCGTCACGCCGAATTTATTGATAATTGGAATGAACGTAACAATGAAGATGAAGTGCTTCTAAATAATCAACAGATTGTGACCGGAGCCGAAACCAAGACGCCTGACTACCTCCAGTGGTTCATGGAGAGAACAGTCATATTTGTGGCTAATCCAAGTCACACTCGGGAAAATGTCGCACCACAGGGGTACATGGGACACGGGGACGAGCTGCAATTCATTGTAAGTCATTTTCATTTATTTATATAGTTTATTACTTTTTGAACTAAATCCAAATTGGTCCTATAACGTATATAATGATTTAATGTAGAAGAGTGGTCTGAGCAATGTGATGTCGTTATTGCGTGAGCGGGCTGAACATTACTCCTCTTATACTGGAGTTAGCGAAGATTTTAAAAAAGCAGCTGACTATTGCGCACAAGTACTAGAACTTTCTGGGTCACATAGGGGAACGAGTCATACTCATTCTACAATATTTAGTGATCCATCATCGCTCCCAAGACCGCCTATGGTGCCGCAACAACGGGGGGTCGAGGAGGGTTCAAGCCAGGCAGTGGGAGGAGAAGGAGTAATGTCGATGCACAAGATCATTATTACCGACATGACAATTATCATCCAGTCATTCAGCCACAGCCAGAGCCACAACCAGAGTTTGAGCCAGATCACAACATGAATATTCATGACCAGCCTACTACCTCACATAACTATAACTACGAATCCCTCTTCGGCAGCTTCGAAGACTTCATGAGTACCTACCAGTCCAATCCCAATCCCAACCAGTCCAATCCCAATCCCAGCCAGTCCATTCCCTATCCCAGTCAGTCCATTCCCTACGAGTCCAATCCTAACCCTCATCAGTACGGATCCTACCGGTCCAATCCAGAATAATCTGATTCGGAACAATCCAATCCCGAACAGTCCACATCTACTACCTATCAGTCCAGTGCAGACCAATCCACGGGAAACTATACCATGACAAGTAACAATGCTTTTACTTATTTATTTACATTTCCTATTACAACATTTATTAAGATGTACATTTTTGTTAATTATCACATTTGGTTTCTTAGGAAATCAACGGCTTGAAGATTTATCTTCTTCTAAGAGCATCAAAAAGCGCATGAAGCTCCTACATGGCACACGAGGCGAAAATAAAACGGGGACTAGATTTCTTGTTAATTTTATGTAGTAGACTTTTCATAATTATTTTCTTTTATTTCTTCAATTATCTTTAATATGTTCGCATGTTTCCGAGAAAACCCCAATCTTATTGTAATATTTTTATTAAATTTGTGCTTTATTTGTGTTACATATATTTTTATTTTATTTATATCGTACATTAAAATAAATACATGTAAACCATAAATATAACAAATAAACCCTAACCCTAACCCTAAATCCCCAATGTTGTAACCCTAACCCTAAATCCCCTTATTTATAAAGGGTTCGAATTTCAGGAATTCGAACTAATATTTAAATGATTTTGCAATAAAATTAATTTAAAAATAAAATAATTACAAAGGGTTCGAATTCAAGAATTCGAACCAATATTTAAATCAAAAAACCTAGGGGGTTCGAATTCCTGACATTCGAATTGGCTATGTTTGTCCACATATCTAGGGTTTCGGACAAAAATGTCCACATGTTTAATTCTGGTGACACGGAGGGAAATCACCCCTCATGCAAATAACTTGAGTAAAATTAAACAAAAGATGACAAATACAATAAAGAAAACAATGTAATTTGTGTTAAATTATCGTGGACATTGAAAGTTAGTGAATTTTGTTCCTTGTGAACGAAGAGTGAATGTAAGACTAGTTGGCATCCGAATGCTATACATATTTTCAAGAGTGAATGTAAGAATAGTTGGCATCCGAATGCTATACATATTTTCTTATTGATAGTTTTCAACTCTTTTCATTGCACTTCTCATCTAATTTAAACCCCAACAAGTAACTCTCGGTTTTTGGTGTGTAACAACCGAGCGTACGACCTGCTCGACTTAAGTTTTTGTAGCTATTAGTTGACGAATCAGCTGATAACTGACCTAAGCCCACCCAGTAATCTAATTCTACTTTCGCAAGTGTTTTATCTCAGATCGGAGATCAACATACATAAATTCTCTCAAAGTTATCAATTTAGCATCAAAATGATTATAAAATTCTTAACTTAAAATTAATATCAAGTTCTAAATTGAGATCTTTATAATTATTTAAATTTTGAATTGATAATTCTTGTTTAAAAAAAATACAAATTTTTTTCATTTAATATAATAAAATTTGGTTTTACGATCCAAGTTTATAGATTCGTCTCTCAACGAGACTCATACATTTACATGGCACTATGGCAGGCTTCATCAGAAAGCTTAATTCATTCGACCTCCCTCTAACCTAACATCCTCCACACACAGGAATCAACATCTTTCATCAACCACGATTCACAAACACATAATAATGAATCCAATTCTTCATCAATTCAATCTTTACACACACACACAAAATACTATACTTTCCCTCTTTCAATCTGCAACTTATGCTATGTTTCTTGATTAAGGCCTGCCACCACATTCACAAAAATAATTACACGACTGAGTCTTCGTTAAATAACTATAAATCCCAACACCTGAATACTGATATATACATACACGCAGTAGTTGTGTTGGTGAAGCTAGCCAGCAGCATATATAATATAGTATAATATTAATAAAATGTGAATTTGGCATTGGCCAAGCCAACACGTAATTCATTGATTAACTCTTTGGGAAAACTGATTAATTTTTCTAGCTAACATGATTTGAGAGTAGGCCAGATTTCTTGTGGGATTGAACCTATGCTGATAACAACACATGAAATTTCTGCTGATATAGTTTTCAAGAATCGCGTATTCTGCGTTCACACTTCAGGAGTAGCCAGTAGTTCTGTCACAACCAACGATATTTCACGTTCAACTTTGGCAATTTGATTAGATAATGGTGAAGTGCATGACAAGTAATGTTGATTTAACTTTCATGCATTATCTTAATTTAGAGTCTAATTCAGTTATTTGGCTTCCTTCATGAATCATATAACTAACAAGATTTCTAGAAGTGTTACAGATGTGCAAACAGCCATGTTTCTCGGTTCACCACCACCCTCATAAAAAAAGCTTCAACTTTTCCATGCTGCTCACAAACTCGTTTGATATTATATATAGAGAGAAAGAGAGTTTTGATCAAGTGCTAAAATTAAAGTTTGTGTTAAATAAGAATGAATCTAAGTCATTGGATTGATAGCATCAATAATTGAATTAAAGAATCAAAGATTGAAAAATTAAGCATAATTTTCATTTGTGTTTAATGCTTTATAAAGCAATTAAGCATGAAATCTTGAAAAAAAATTAATCTCAACCATTATTTCTTTTTGATGAATGGATTCGTTGCTATTTAGCACAAACTAACTTTTAGTATAAGATGAGCTCCCTATATATATATATATATACACACACACACACATACATAAACAGCGTCAATCCAGTCTATTTACACCATGAAATTTATTGGAGTGAGTCTCCTGTAAGACGTTATTTTTTGTAATTTTTATACATATAAATGATATATTTCAGCATGAAAAATGGTGTATTCATCAATACATTATTTACTATACTAAAATACATCATTTATTAATTGATATATTTTATACATGACTCACAGTCGCACAAAAAAAAAGACACTATCTCGCACAAATTTTTGTCAATCTATTGTTTTCTCTAACTTTAATGTATACCGATGATCAACGAGAGACTTTTTTTTAGGTCAGTTCATAGATGAATTTTATAATGGTGTTTGTTGTTACTGATTCCCTATCTATGTGCTGCATTGTAATCACAGGAAGGAAATAAATTATACCTGCAAGTTGAGAGACACAAATTAGTGATTAAAAAAAAAAATAGAAAATTGAAGTGTTGGACAAGTTAAGGAGAAGATGGAGATAGATAGCTACTCCTGCAGACTCTTCTTCAAACCCTCATCTCCATTTTTCATTTTTTTTAAAGAAAACTTATCGTTGCATCAATATAACGGCTCCATTATCGTTAAAAGAGAAAGTGCAAAAATAGAAAAACAAGTTCAGATTCATCATAATCGTGGTAACAATTTCAGGACAACACGAAAAGTGGACGGCAAGATTTTAGTCATTTTGCAAAGAGAAAGAATTTTTTTTTTTTTTTTTGGTGATATGAATTGTACAGTTTAATTTGTTTTGCGGCTATCGATGGTTGGTGCTTCTACTACAAAATCATGTAGTAAAACTCGATCTAGGCCCTAGCAAAGACGTATAACACTTATTCCGCTCTTCTATCACTTTCGCGATTAATCAGCACCCAGCAACTCATGCTGATATTCATATTTTTTATAATATATACATGAAGTAGAGAATTTGAATGAGTAATATTAAATAATATAGATGAGACTATTAGAGTTGACGGATTATTTAGATTAAAGGTAAATAATTTGGGTTTTGGACCGAGAAATACAAATCATACTTGTCGGTCTAATTGCGTTTATCATTGAATGAATGATTCTTCTGATTAGTTAAATTTAATTGTAAATTATGGTGCTAAGATATATATACAAGTTAATCTTTTCTTTCAAAACATAGTGGGCACAATAATTACTATTGTTTTTAAGACGTATTCATCCTATAATATGGAATATGAAATAATACTTTTTTGTCACAATACTCTTATAACAAATAATTATTTAAGGAACGGGTAGAAATGTATCTAGGAGAAGGGAGATAAGCATCTAAGTTTTATTTTCTAGCACCTTAAATTATATAAATGTCGATAAGATCCGAGGCTAAAAGTAACTGTTGATCCCGAAATCAGAGTAAAATGTATTGCAGCGAAAGTAAGTATGTAATGCACTTGTTCTCCGAAACTGACTGAAACTCAGTTTCGGGTTTACAAAAGTAAGTTTTATGCTCATGATGTTCTTAAGTAAGTTTTTAAAGTAATTTTGGAAGAAACTAAGTATGCTGAAACTTAAAATAAAAGTAAGCAAAAGACTCAGTATTATAATGGTTCGGATTAAAAACAATCCCACATCCACTCTCCGAACTTAATCTGGAAATTCACTAAGTTTTGTACAAGCCTCCTTACGATCTATAGATATATAGCATGTTGGCACTCCGTCATTCGGTCTGCTATCGTCACCCGCCTAGGAACTCCTTGTAGACTCAATCTTCAGGTTGAAGTGGGGACGCACCTCGTAGCCTTCTTCCTGGTGGTTGGATATTTGTTGTTCTTCCCAGAACTCAGTATAGTTGGCTAGACGTTTGTGATAGTCAGAAGCCCAGAGAATGAATTGACTGATATGAATATATCTTTGAAGAATATATTCACCAAGAAGTAGCTTAAGCTTTAATGTTTAGCCACATCTTTTGAACCACGTAGCACGGGTGTTCAACTTAAGTAGGAAACTCAAGTCTCGTGAATAGAATCACGGAGTAAACAGAGAGCTTTTGAGTAGAAAGACTGGCAGAGTGTCGGCTTAGCTTTCAGAGAGATTCTTGGTTGTTCTTCATTCGAACTGTCGGACTATTTATAGGCAATTCCTCGGATGATTTGAATATCTACCCATTAGACACATTAATCCAGTCGTTAGAGACATGGAAAATGTTGTCCAGTCATACCCATTCTTTGGTAGGTCTGTTGTGCTCTGCTCTGAAAAAGGATGTACTTCATGTACTTCCTACCTGCTCTTGTCAGACTCAGCTTCAGTCCGATGAATCCAAGTATAGTCATCCTCGTACTGACTTTTACTTAGTAATCATACACCTTTAAGTCTGAGTGAGCTTGGTTCTCCTTGTGTTCCACGTGCTTGCGAAGTAAGGTCTCCATCCTGACATTTCTTAGTCAATATAGACAACCCACGTACTGACTTCTCATAAGTTAGTATGGTGACCTCCATATTGAGTTCACATACTCAGTATAGGTTTTGGCCCATATTTAGTGAAACTAAGTTTCACGCACGAACACTTTCAAGTCTCGAGCAAATTCTTTGATCGGTCTTCAACACTTAAGTTCTATTACAACACGAATAATCCTATACATGGATTACATTTAAGAACTCTAAAAACTTAGTGCTAAAGTGAGTTTTGATATATCAAAACATCAAAGTAAGAAGGAAACTAAAACTTAGTTACTAACCATAACATCTGTATTAAATAACAATAATTTAGAACTTTTAAATTGATCACATCAACAGACCAACGATTAAGAGTAAAATCATCAATTATTAAAAAGTATATTTTCCTTAAACATAATATAATAAAAAAATACAATACATCTTAATTAAACATAACATATATAAATATAGCAAACAGTATAGCTTAAAATAATGAATAAAAGTATTAATCGTGACCATTATTTATGGCAAAATAAGGGTTTCAAATTTCTATTCACTCCTATATATTTAATACAAATTGAGTTTTATATAACACTAGTTTCTCTCTCTATATATATAATCGAATAAAAATACAATTTCTATGAAATTGAACTCAAGCAATCTTTTGATTTTAACGATTTAGACGATTGAGATTTACTTTTGAAAAAATATTCAAATTGAATCGAATCTCATTTTGCCAAAATTAAACACTAAAAAAGTAATGCTTTTTCTGTTCAAGCGAAACATTTAGTTTAAGTTCTTACAAAATCTTTAGTTCAAGCAAAATGATTTGTTTTAACTTTTAGTTCAGACAAGATATATTTCTTGTTCAACTAATTTTTTATTTTTCTTCAACATCAAGAACTACAAAATCAAGTATTAAGAAATATTCACTGATAATGTATGAGCAAGGAATTCATATATATTACTACAATTAGTTAATATGCGCATGTATATGTATAATATATTCTCTAACTATGCAAAAATAGAAAGATAAAAAACTTTTAAAAAGAACTATGCAAAAATAGGGTTTACTACGATCAATTACTTCATAAACGATATATATCAATACATGTTTCTCGAGTTGGATAATTTAAATTAAAAAATCTAGCAAAGAAAAACATAACCTAGCTAGCTACCTTGCCTAGAGTTGGTGCTGTCGTGTCGACTACATTAATACGGACATCAATTTGATTTATTTAAGAATAAATTATAGCTAGAAAAAGAAAGAAGTTGTAATTGCATTCATAATCATTAATTTGATCAAGGTGGTTGTCACATAATCTTGTAAATGTGTGGTCACTAATTAGTCAATAAGGAATTATGGTAAATTCAGTTTTAGTTTCGTATTTTAGCACTTAATTCAGTGGCATAATTAAAGGGTGAAGGTAGTTCTAAGCATTTTATGCAAATCTTTCTCCTTCCACAACTGAAAACCTTCCGTGATGCCTTCTTCAACATTGAACTGAGAAAATAGGAATGATAATGAGCAGAGTCGAGTTGAATAGAGTTAAGCTTGAACTCAATAAGAGAAATTGAAGCTTTAGCTTGAATTTCTCAAGTTTAAATTATTTATATATTGTGGGTTAATTTATAAGTTAATAGATGAGAACCTAAATTATATTTGATAAAGCTTGCAATCCTAGCTCAATTCGAACTTGACTTAAGCTCAAATTTGATAAAGCTTACAAATTTACTGAGGTTAGAATCTTGAAGGTCGAACATAACTTGGTTAATATCAAGCCAATTTGGGATTTCTATTTATTAACTTTTTTTTTAACTATCTTGATTAACCCACAAGCCATCGTGATTAGAAATGATCTCCCTAGACTCTCCTTAATTTGTCCTCAAACTCTCCTACGTGTTTGCCATCTTTGGTAGGGGAAGATTTACAAAAGTTCTTTACATTATTAAATTATTAGTCATTAGTAGTTTAAACATATATATTTTCTTCGAAACTCGTTTCAATCAAAATGGTTTTTTTTTTTGCATGACCAACGGTGTATGTAAATTCGAGTGTAATGGGGATTAACTATAATTTTGTGGGATTTGTATAATATAATTTTTAAAAAAAAATATATATATATATATATATGTATAATAACAAAGAAATTCAAAAAACATTATCGGTGCAAAATTGTAGTACACTACTGACTACACTCTTGTCTCACACTTGAGGGCACAATGGTAAAAGTGTTTATGATCAAGAGTTTATGAGTTAGAGATAGTTTGAGGACATTTGAGTATGTGAATTTTAAATTAATACAGTATATTTAAAAAATTAGTAATTATAAATATGATATATACCAATTTTCAACAAGTAAAAGATGGAAAGGCATATGGCTGCGAAGCGAAGTGAGGAGCGGAGCAGAAGCGTGAGCGTCATCAGGCCATCAGGGAAGTCTCGAGCGAGCGCAAGTGGATTAGTGGGCTAGGGGTGCGGGAGCGGAGCCCCCGCGGTATGGAACGGGGTATTTGTGTAATTTAATATTCGTAGAGTGTTATTATAAATATGTGATGTATTTGTATTCAGCCGACTAGCGTGAATAATAAAATCTTCTGCTCCTCTCCCATGAACGTGGGTAATTGTCGAATTTTGTAAATCTTGTGTCTCTCAATTTCCTCGTTCATAATCTATGTTCTATAGCCGATCGATCACAACAATTATTAATGCATAATGATTGTAAAAAAATCAATGTTGTAATGAACTAACAAGTAGATTTAAATCGAGTACTTAATATAGTTCCTCTAAATATATAAGAATTTTGTTATATATGAATGTGGGATCTGAAATAATAGGGTACCGTGTAGCAGAAGGGCCATAGTAGGTGAGATGGATGGAGCTTCGAAATCCATTAATTTTTCCTTTTCATTATATATATATATGTATATTTAATTCCAACCCTTTCTTGCTGATCAACGAGTTCCATCTCTTGCAAGACTCCAAAATTCCTCATACACCTATCGTCTGCTACCTCCATCGATTACGTGATTCAAACTCACCTTTTTGTTTACTTTCTTGTAAGTTATATATTTTGATCACAAATCTTTAATTCATCTTTCCTTTTTTGCTCTCTTCTAGCATGCATATTCACGTGGCGTTGGTTGAGGTTTTCCTTTTGATTTATGCTCATGTTGCACAACATCTAAGTCTGACTAGGGTTTGGCTGGATTAATATATATAGATAGATGGAGGGATCAGGATCTCCGGTGAAGGAGGAGAAACTGCCACCGGGTTTCCGGTTTCATCCCACAGATGAGGAGCTCATCACGTACTACCTAGTCAACAAGATCTCCGATGCAACCTTCACCGGAAGAGCCATCGGAGACGTCGATCTCAACAAGTCCGAGCCTTGGGATCTTCCAGGTTACCTTCTTCCTTCATCATCACCGACTTTGTTTTAATTAATTAATAGCTACGGCTAAAAGATTATTAGGCATGGTCAAATTAGGGTTTTGTAGTAAGTAGCTACAAACATATATATATATTGTTCAGGTTCAAAATCCATCATTTCTCCAACCCCAACATAGCTTTTTTCTTAAAAGAAATTTAGGGTTCCATGTAAAAAAAACATATATAATCATAAAAAAATATGATTGGAGAAACCCTAAAAGGTTTTCATGAAATGAATAAATAAATAGGGAAGGCGAAGATGGGAGAGAAAGAGTGGTATTTCTTCAGCCTCCGGGATCGGAAGTATCCAACGGGAGTGCGGACGAACCGCGCAACGAACACGGGATACTGGAAGACGACGGGGAAAGACAAGGAGATATACAACAGCAATACGTCAGAATTGGTGGGAATGAAGAAAACATTGGTGTTCTACCGAGGAAGAGCTCCAAGGGGAGAGAAAACCAACTGGGTCATGCATGAATATCGCATTCACTCTAAATCTTCTTACAGAACCAACAAGGTATCTTCTTTTTCAATAATCTTGTCTTTTTTTTTTTAGATTCTATTACTGTTGTGTTGTGCCTGCGTGATTGTGGTAGTTAGTAAGTTGCATAGGGCATGCATATCATCATAAGTATATAGAGATATATATTAGATTCAGTACAAAATAAATAAAGTACGTGTTATGAATTGGAATGATTTTGAGTAATTTGATACTTTTCTTATATATAAAGCACAAAATCATGAGTTGTTGAACGAATTAGCAAAACATATATAGAAAAAAAAATTCATGATTTATTGAATAAAAAATATGTTTTTTAAGCATTATATATATGGTAAAAAAATAAAATCTATTTTCAATAAAACATATATATGCAGTAAAAAATTATGAACTAGACCACTAATTGAGTATAAATGAAGGGTGTAAATTCATTTGTACATAACACGAATAGAGTTTTAGCATTAAATTCGCTCCATGTATGTATAAAAAGAGATTTACGTACTCATCAAAACATTAAAGATGTTTGGTTAAATAATTTGTTCAATCTAGTCCACTTTTCATGAATAATCAAGTTTATTACTTTATTCCATTTTCATATTCTCAGTTTCAACTTCTAATATGGTGATTCAATTTATAACATCGTTAGACTCGCGCGAGTCACTCGACTATATATATCCAATTAAGATTTAAAATATTTTTAGAATTTGGTTTTATTAATTAATTCGTTGGTTATTAATTGATTGTTAGAGTTGGATGTAACAAAACTAGGATATATAAGTTTTTATTTTACAATTTTTTATTATTTTATAACCAACTTTAGTTTTTAAAATTTCTAGAAACAAACTTATAGTAGTGGGGGTTTTGGCTGATTATTGATAACGAATAAATGCATGCGAATCCCAATTAACAGACAAAATCAATCTCTATATTTCAATTTGTAACTTCTGATATTTTCGGCAACTCTTTGAAATGCCAATTTAACTATAATTTTAACCATGTGTTGTAGTTTCAGCCAACTAAAAAATTGTGTAAATAGAACTTGTTTTATGTAAGTTTTAATAACGCAGAAAAGATTTAGATCCCTTTTAAACAATAACACATAATAACTTTCTTATATGCCTTAGACACAACATTATTCTTACAAAAAGGAAGAAAAAAGAAAAACAAAAAGAAAACACTTATTCACGCATCATTTGATATTATTATTAAATTATAGAAAATGTTCAATTTAAATTACGACTTTGCAAATGCTTATGTTGGAATTGTGTGAGTAAAGTTCGACCAATATTAAAACAATATAATATTATCTTGTGTTTTTGTGGTGGAGTGGATAATCTTGTGGCTAAATGTCGTGTGTTTGAATCTTACTAATAATACCTTAATAGGTTAAATCTGTCGAAATTGGAACATGGTTTGTAAAGGTTAAAAAAGTGATGAAGCCAGTTTCTTGTGGTGAGAAATGAAGTTGCTAATTCTCAACCAATCCTCTCTGCTCTCAGGATTATATTTGTTCGTATTTCATACGTTTGAACAACATTAGTTCTCCAAGAAAACTTGGCCTGAAACCCTTTGACGGGATATACACATGAAGTTTACCTCACTTTAAACAAGACATACCGGCCCCCTCAACAGTCAATGCATGCAGTTTTAGTTGAGAACTGTGTGCTATCACGTTGAAATATTATTGAAGATATTAAATTAAAAGCTCGAAAAATCTGTGGGCATGAAAATTCTTAGGTGTGGATCATGTTCCTGGTCTACTCAACATGTGCATATGTGTCATTGCTTGTATATATATATGCACATTATGATTTCATTTTACGTAGTATTTTTCTTATTAAACTTTTAGAAAAGTGTTTCTATTTTTAAAAAATCTTGATTTCCAATATGTTGGTTTTTCTTGGCTCGCGCGGACTCGCCATGAACACGAAAAAATCAACTTGATATATAGCATCAAAAACCTAAAAGGGTATTAATATCTAAAAACCAGAAGGGAGAAAACACCTTTGATTAATTAGCTAGGACTGAAAAAACATGGTTTGAGTTTGTTGAAATCAATTAATGGTGGTTAAACAAACTGCAGCAAGATGAGTGGGTGGTGTGTCGCGTGTTCCAAAAGAGTGCGGGAGGGAAAAAGTTCCCATCAAACCATCCCAGTTCAAGGGCAGTCAATCCCTTCTCCTACAATCTCGACATACCCCCAAATCCCATGCAATCACAACAGATGATTCAGCCTGATAATTTTCACCACTTCCCTGCCAGAAGCTACATCACCCCTGCTGAAATGCAAGAACTCAACAAAGTTTTCAGTGGTGGCGCCGGCGCCTCCACCAGCGTTATCAACTTCCCCATCCCGCCGCAGGTCAACTACGGTGGAGGAGGAGCAGGAGGCAGCGGCTGCTTCACCATATCTGGCTTGAACTTGAACCTTGGAGCCGGCATGAGGGCAGCGGGGACAGCGCCAGGGATGAGCCAACAGGAGGTGGCGTCAGCCATGCTCAACAACGGCGGCATTGATCAGGGTGCAGGATATGGGGGAGAGATGAGTGGGATGGGCATGGAACAGTGTGGTGACTTGGATAATTACTGGCCTTCTTATTGATCACAAATTTAATTATGTAGTGTGAAGTTCTTAGTTTATAATTTACTACTCAATTCAAGGAAACTTAGTTTCTCATTCTGTTGAAGGTGTTAATTCGGCAGATCGCCATTCAACTCCACCTACTTAATTTGTCGCAGATTGGAATTGAACTTTTATTTTTCTACTTCAGACTATGATTCTAGAGTTTTAGATGTTTCTTGTATATAAACAACTCAGAATCTCAGATGAATAATATTTTAAGCAAATAAATATTAATAATAATATGGATAGTAATAATTATATATAATGGTAACATTAAATTAATTGTAACTATAAATTATATTGTAATTTGTAGGTATGTAGATTTTGTGCGCAGTTGTTGGAACCAAATAATAGACCGTAAATTTTAAAAGAGAACTAGAAAATTAACAATTATATATATCCAGTCACGATCACGACGCTAGATTTTCCAAAGAACAAATAATAATCCAAATAAATTTCTTGAATTACATAGATGAGGGTGCTGTGATTCCAAAAAACACAAATTTAATAATAAAGAACCATATAAATATCACAACTAGGGGATTTGAACTACACGTAAAATCTCCTGAAAACTAGAGATATGCTTCCCAGATTTTCTATTCTGCATATGAGACTGAAATATGTAACAACTTCCAAGATCAACAGCCTACATAGTAATGAACAAATGGAGCTCCGACACCTTACATTAATCTGCCCAATAGCAAACAAAAAATGAAAAATGTGATACTTCCATTTAAATTCAGGAGCAGATGCAGTGCAGCAATACACAATTATCCAATAAGTATTTATATGTTTACTTGTTTTAACCACTTCTGCATTGTAATAATGATAATCACAAACAGTGGTTCAGACTCAGTGTTGAAGCATAACTAACAACTGATAGAATCAAGGGGCTGGACTAGCATGTTTGGTTCTCCAATTCCCAATGACACCCACAGGCCATAACATCACTAAACATATAATATATCTATGCAAAAGCCTGCAGGTCCTCCAGCATATGGATGAATAGGTATACAATAGAGTAAGAATGAATTGGAATATATAGTGTCCGAACCGAGCATAAATAGTAGAATAACGAAACATTTTATGAGGTTTTAGAGCGCACCTTATGTAAACAAACAGAGTAGTGCATTAGCTGGTTTCACTTATCAGAATGTAAACGTTTTCCTTTGCGACGAGCATTGTTTGAATTACCATGTCGGGTGGGCCTTCTTGCCTTTTTACTGCAGTATGTATTTATCAATTGCTTAAAACAATTGCCACTAAGGTAAGAATTATTAAATCTCTAATGCAGGGCTTCAACATTTTTATCCAAGTAATATAAATAAGAAGAGAATATCACTAACCCAGAGATGGCTGTAAATATTTTCAACAGCAAGATAATAGGCAAAGCTAGCAATGCAGAGGCCTACAATATAAAAGACCAGTTAACAACACAATGAAGCAATAGTCTTTTGATATCTATGGAACAAAAATAAACAGTTGTTCCTAAAATAGAGCAACTCACAGAAAACCAAACCAGCTCCTTCGTCGCAAGGGGTTTTGTAAGCTCGTGATTCTTGAGTTTATCATGAACAATGTCCTGAACCTTCAATCAGAGATAAGAAAGCATTTTGGGATCATGATGTATTAGAAGCCAAATAGTATCTTGCTCAAATGCATACAATTTATAGCACAAAGACAAGTATTTATTAAATCAATAAGTAGTCCAACAATTAATATTCATCAGTTCTACATGCCAATATTTCGTAGAAAGATTATTTCACTTCTCATACGAAAATTGCAAGGATTTATGAGTTATCAAACTGGCAAGAGACAAACAAATTCTAATAAGAAATATTTTAAACAATGCCCATAAAGTAATTCAGAAAGTTCTATTTTGACCATTATTTTCATTGCATCTGGGTCCAATTCCACCCTCACACAGCCTTTCTCTCTCTCCTAAGTGAAAGGAACTGAAGACCAGACAATTTTGACAACAGTGATAGTCTTAGAAAGGTTGGCATCTGTCACTAACTCAGTGGATTATCAATAGTTAAGATAGAATGCCTAAATCAAATAGAGGCTTTCTTTCAATAGGAAAGTATCAACAAAGATGGTATTCCAAAGAGCTACTTTTAAGTGCATAATTTAGCAGCCACATTAACAACACACCTTCTCATAATGATTAATATATCATCAGATTAATTTTGGGTACAATCCATGATCATAAGACTATTTTCACATAAAATTGTTGATAGCAGCAAAAAGACCCGGAAAAACATCAAATAGACAGATAAAGGTCCATGGCAACACAAATTTCATAGCATAGTCTTCACTCGACCAACAACATTTGTGACTGGACCAGAGAAGACAGTGATTGCATAACATAAAGCTAGTAATCTTTTTATGGTCAGAACAAATCCAGATTGCAGATAACCAGATACCTTCTTACCTGAATATGATATACAGTTGCTGACTCAAGGAACTTTCGATAAGCTTTAACTGCTTCCTGCTTATATGGTTTCAAAGCAGTATGTAATTTATCAACATGTGGTCTTGCTGCAGTTGCCACCTGATCGATATAAGGTTTGCTGATTTTCCTCAGTTCCTGGGAAAGTAACAGATTCATTTCAGCTGGAGTACAAGAAAGAGGTAGACAAACAAGATTGATCAGCATGCTATTTACCTGGTAATAAGGATTTGCAAGTTCCTGCACTTTAACGATGTGTGGAGTCACAGCATCCTTTGAAACTTCATATATCTCCACAGTTTTTTCTTTCAATGTTTGCACGTGTGGTTCAATATTTGTGGCTATCACTACCCACTGTTCCTTGATAGCTGGTACCCATTTCTTCACGCATATAGTAGGAAGAATATTCACAAATTTATCATAAAGAATCAAATTGCACTACTACACTTCCAATATAAACTCACATTTTAAATCATATCCAAGGCATTGCCAAATAAGACAAAACACAGATCAACAAAAACTATTATACAATAACCAGACAACCAACAGATTATAATAACGAGCACCACAGCCATTATAGTGAGCATATTAAATGCTATGAATCAATAACTATGAAACTAGCACACATAGCGACTTACAGTTTTGACAGTTTCGACATGAGGTGCTGCCCAGTCTTCAGCTTGGGCCTTCTTTTCAATAACCTAATAAAGGAAAAAAGCAGAGGTAGATCAATTAATTTTCCACTGGGGGACCATGCGGCACAAAAATAGCATGCACTTCAAACACTTACATTCTGCACCAACTTCTCCAGAGCAGGTTTACCGTGCACTTTCCAGTTCTCCTCTAAAAGTGCCTGGAAACAGATACAATAGCAAAATATACAGATTGCCAGAACATAAGATTTAGTAAATAAATAAGATACAACTATACCTGATAATTATTAATATGAGTTGCAAGCCAGGGTGGAAGCCAAGCACCATGAACCTGATATAAAGTATCACATAACTATAAAATATTTGAACATTAAGCTATCAACAAATATTTGGTGTGATGATTGTGTCCTCAAAATCATGATATAGACCTAGCCACTTCATTTTTGATAAGCCACTCATTTAACAAATCACATGAAATGACATTCTCCAAAGTTATAGTTTTGGATCCGCAGGTACTATGCAGATCTAATGAGACTTGTATAGTTCAGGCTTAAAAAGAGGGAGATCATCAACATAGCTTGAGCCAGGTGACAGTTAAATAGAAAACCCTCCACGAAAGAGGAAACCAATCGACGTAATACTAACTAGCAAGCAGGGCACAATCCAACTGGGCTATTTGGCTCAAAGCTAAGTGTGAATATGATTGCATACAGTTCAAACATACTACTGGCATGTGATAGGTTATTCTATAAGGATCACCCAAAGAACTGCCTCGCACATTAATTGGGACTAAACCGGATCACAAACTTAAAAGTAGTAGTACCTCCACCAACTCTTTGATTTTGGAAGTTGCTTCAAGTTTTGCCTTCTTTAACTCTTCCTGTACAAAGATTCATAAAGAAAGATTGATCAGACATTCAAACTACAAGGGAGGAAAAAGCTGTGCCAATGGTAGCAGACACACCTCAGCAATTTCAAGAGCACGTTGAGTTTTACGTATCTTAGCTTTCTGGTCATCAATAATCTTCTGAAGCTGTACAACAAAAAATATGTAATAAGAACACACTAAAACAACCAAAGGTGTTGTAGGCTAACGATAATTAAGATGTTTTGAAACAGAAAGGTATATTGACATAATTTTAAAATAATGCTTATAAGATTTGTAGGATTTTCCTTCAAAAGGGCATATTTATCTATTGGGATGAGATTCAAGACAAAAGGTTCTATGATGTTCCACAATGGATGCACATGAAAGGGTGGACGGGCACATAAGAGAGAGTATCCTTTACACACGTATCCACAATTTCAAGTAGATCTCATGTGGGACATCATAACATAAGGGAAAAGTTACATATTTTCTTCTATATGGGTCGTAGATTTCAACAGTGGTTGCTGTGGACCGAGAGAAGGATGTAGGAGTAGGACAGACACAAAGACAAACAAATATGAAAGAAAGATGGTCCTCGTACTGGCCTCCAATCCCCATTTCAATCCCAAAAAAACATAGATTGGGATTGAGTATCCACATTTAGGATTCTCAATCCCAACCCAAAGATATACTTGCTCTCTAAAAAATAAACTGCACTAGCAAAGAAAGACACGGGGATAAATATAATTCAGAGTTTAAAAAGATTCTACAAGACTCTAATGGCTATGCTTAGATTCAACACAATCTATTTTAATATAGGAAAATCATGGATAGGATAACTCTACCAAGATTCAGCTACATATTAGAAAAAAGCATCAAAGCTTGCATTACAATTAAGATCTCACAAACAACACAAGACTCTGCACAGACAGGGGACTTACACTGTCAAGTTTAGAGGTCAACTCGGAAGCTTTGTTTTCTGCTTTGGTCACCCGGGCTTCCAACAGCTCTTTTTCACTATTTTTCATATCAATATCTTTTCTGAGTTTCTCCACCTGCTCTTCCAGCTTACCAGCTCTTGCATGTGCCTTGCTCACTTGTTCTGCAGCATCTGATTTGCCCTTTTTCTAAAAAAACAAACGATGGGGGTTTTCAATGAGCATAACAGTTTGTAGCTTCAAAGGATATTAGAATTGTTTTCGTTGTCGATCCCAATCACTCACTTGTAAGGAAGCAACATCACTCTCCAATGACGCCACTCTATCCAATTTTTCTTTGATAATCCTTTCCTTGGCAGCAATCACATGATCTTTTTCTTTTATCTCTCGGGTTTTCTCCTCGATGTGGTTTTCTTCATACACCAACAGAGAGAAAAGTAAGAGAATAGCTAAGGACCTCACTTAATTGCCTTGGGGCAAAACAGTGCCAATCGAAAAAGTTCACACTTCACATTTTGTACTTAATATGCATAAAAGTTGCATATGGCATAAACCAAAATTGAAATAACGCAGAAATGTGATATAAGTAGGTTAATTTCCCAACAAATACTTATTTGCCAAACAAACTGTCTAATAGCAATCTTTAGGAGATATAAGGATGAAATAATTCTTCTGGTTTCATATTAGAAAGAGAGAAACAGTTCTTCCACTATAATCATGCAGAAGACAGACATCAGCCCTGAAACGGCCACTTAGCAAATATGAAGCTGCTGAGTTGATTGGAGGTGAAGCAGACTTGCAAATCAAGACCCTGGGAGCTCAACTTCAAATTATTCACTCAAACTCAATCAATGTGTCATCAAACTACTGATAATGCTCTCATGACGCATCTTTACATCAGTTATGCATTTGTGTTGCACCCAATGAGCAGACAATAGTGAGCAGGCCAGGTATCTGTCTCCTTCTGGCTATTTAATGAGATCACAGAACAGATACATACTAACCAATCAACGAATTCGGGAATTTTATTTACCAAGCAGCAAAAGTGTTCGTTGGTAGACGAAGTCTAACCAATCAACGAATGCACAACTCGTTAATATGCCCAATATCCAAGGAATAAACAAAAACATTACTACTCTTAACAGTATCTAAAAATGGCATGCATCTGGACATATAATAGCCACAGGTTCAACTTACAAGTTATAAGCTCATAACACCTATCCAGTATCCACCCATGACCCATCCATCTACCTACTTTCAAGTCGCCTCTTCATTTAATTTAACACTTGACCATTCACATCAGTTCAGATTTATATATTCCATACAACTACATCAGAGATTTCACCAACAGCATGTCGAACAAAAATTCACACGAAAAAACCACTAAAAAAAATAGAACTGCCAAATCAAACATTGATACGGTTCTTCAATCACAAATACTCAGTATATCCAATCAACTAACCGAGGCTGTGGATCTTGGACTTGAGCTGCTCCAGGAGGGCAAAATCTGGACCCTCCGATTCGGAAACTTTGACTTTGTCAACGACATCTGGTATTGAAGCATCGGCTTCAGCTGTGACGTGAGCGAGAATCAGGAAAAGAAATACAGATAAGAACAACAGTTTGAATGCCGCCATATAGCCGCAGACGGTGGCTCCGGCGAACCAATTCCGACAGTTTTTCCTTTTTCACAGTGTTGTGTTATTTCAGAAACCTACTTCGGTCAGATTGGAGTTCAAGATATATGTGAAGGAAGCGTCGTTGTCTTTTCCCCAGACTGCTTGCGTTGTGGTGCCGAAATGACAATAGTACCCTTGTTTTTACCCCAAATTTGTAGCCATGAATCCAGCCCCCGGGTTTTTATGGATTATTATATTAATATGGAAATCTACCCACATAAGGTAATTAAATTTCTTTCACCTAAAATGTATGTAGGCGAAAAAATATTTCCTCATTCATATACATATGCATATACCTATTATGGGAATAATATTTATTGATTCTTCTTAATATAATGTTCATAATTTATAAATGTGTCGGCAGAGTAAATAATAATTATTTTTGCTCAACAAATAGTAATTATTGCTAGATGTGGGCAACTGGTCTATGATTAGAATTAGGACAACCAAAAGCATCTAGTTACTGCTAAGGCCATCTCCAACCCAAAACACCAAACTCAAACCCAAAATGCAGTAAATGTCCAATCGAACAGTAATTTATATCCAACCCAAAACACCAAACTCAAACTCAAAAGAATATTTTTAGCATATTCTTTATCCCACAACTTTTTATACTTTTCAAATTCTACCAATAATTTATCAAATTTGCAATTTGAGCCATTTATTAATATCAAATAAAATAAAATTATCATGTGTAAATCAATTATTGACAATAAAAAAAATATTATTAATTGTGCATTTACAATTATAACTAAATTTACACAAGTAGAATACATAGATAAAATAAATTAATATAAAAAATTAAACTAAAACTAATTATAATTAATAAAAATGATAAATAATAAAATATATATATACAGATAAATACAACATAAAAACAAATGAATGAAATAATTAAAGCTGTAAATCTCAAACTATTTAAGCACTAAAAACCAAATATATAAAATTTATAAAACATGAGGGGCATTTAATAAATTTGAAAACAAAAATGCGTTTTGAACAGTTGAGACGCATATTTGCGTCAATAGGAGAGAGAAACACCAAATTTTGGGTTTTGCTGTGCTGGTTTGCAGTAGGGTTGGATCAATTTTTTTGAAAATTTGGTGTTTGCGTTTGAGTTTGCAGGTGGGCTGGAGTTGCTCTAAGACCATCTCCAGCAGTGCTGGAGAATGGCATATTACTTCATTTTGGAGTAAAAATGTGGTCCAGCAGCATCTCCAATTTTCAACTCCATCTCCATTTTGGCAAAATTGTGAATAGTGCAGTTGTATAATTGAAGCTGCACTGTTCATCACTGCATTTCACCTTTTTTTTTTCTTTCGATTTTTCCTTTTTTTTTTTTGCTTATTTGTGTTTTTATTTTAATTTATATTTTCTTTCCACTACATGTTGTTCAATTTGTGTTCATTTTTTTTAAAGGTTTTCTTTTATTTTTCATTTGTTCTTTTTATATTTTTTATTGTAAAAAGAAATATAATTTTTAAAATTTTAAATTCAAGAACTAAATTATAATACAAACATGACATTTATTAAACATAAAATACATATATTAATAAATTATATAAAATAGAACACAATACAAATTAAAAAACACTCAATAAAAAGAAAGCACACAAAATACAATACAATAAAATTACTCATAATAAAACAAACAATCACACTTATTAAAAATCTCCTAAATTAGCTCCAGATCCAGATCCTCCCATATTTGGAAAATAACTTCCAAAGTTGAAATTATTTGGTGGAGTTGGTTGATTCATTTGTTGCCTTTTAAACGCAATTCTAGCCTTTTCCCCTTCAAAAAATGAACGTGAAGTAGGATCAGTAATCAAGTTCAAATCCAGCTGCATAATTCTATTTTCCTCTTGCATCTGCATCGTTTCAGCCAGTATTTGTCTTGAAGCAGCTGACATTTTTTGAGCTTCAAGTTTTTCTTTCTGTATCAGCCTATCTTGCTCCCTGTTCTCATTCGAACTTTGAAAAAATGTGAGCATTTGTTCATTTGAATCTTTTACTGCCTTTACCAGATTTGATAATTCTTCAACTGATTTTTTTTTCATTTTAGATTTTTTCACACCTAATGGGCGTTGAGATCCAGATCCGCTTCCACTAGAATTATCTAAATTTATAGAAAATGAACCCATTGCATCAGGTGAAGTAGGAGATTCAGAAAGCGGAGTTTCTGTTTGATCCATTTGAGATGAATATGGTACGACTCGTGCTCTCTGTGGATTGTTGGAAAACTTTTCATAATTTTTCATGATATCCCAAACATGCTCAAACTTGAATCCTTTTTTAAATTTTGGATCTATTGTCATCAAACATTTTGCACGATTTATTTGCATGATAAATAAGATTTAATTAAAAATAATAAACTAAAAATAATAATAATAAAAATAATAATAACTTACAATGTCTTGTTCGGATGCACCACTTGGTTTGGAAAACTCGATTTGGTCCATACATCCTTTGAACTTTGCAGTTGCAGTCAAGATAGCTGCATACGACACACCAAAGATTTAGGAGTTCTAACGGCCATAGATGCACTTGGTCTTTCACGATTATAAACCTCTGCAATACGACTCCAAAGTTGCTCTTTCTTTTGATTGTTACTAGTTTCTGAATCTTGGGTTAATTGCACGTACACATGACAAAGATGTTTATCTTCATCAATACTGTAACCCGAAGATCTGGAACTAGCCATATTTTAAAAGAAAATAAATTTGTTGGTAAGAAAGAAACAAGTAGGATTTTTTAGATTGCAATATTTCTAGTGTGATTGAATATGAGTATAAACTAGTTTATTTATAGGTGAAAGAAAATGAGATAAGATAAAAATCAATGATGTAGATTTAAAGAGAATTGTAATGAATGGTTGAGATCGATCTAGTAGATTTTTCTAGATATGATAAAGATCTAATGGCATAGATTTAAAGAGAATCGTAACCAACGGTTCATATGCAATGCCAGCAGATGCGATTGACGAGTATATCAATATTGGTGAGTCCACTGCACTTGAATGTGTTAAGAGGTTCTGTCGTGCAATTGTGGAAATATTTTCAAATCAATATCTAAGATCTCCTTCTGCTAATGATGTTGCTAGACTACTGTATATTGGTAAAGAACGTGGATTTCCAGGAATGTTAGGCAGTCTAGATTGTATGCATTGGAGATGGAAAAACTGTCCAACTGCTTGGGCAGGACAATATGCAGGTCGTAGTGGAAAACCGACAATAATTCTTGAAATAATTGCCGATTATGATCTTTGGATTTGGCATGCATATTTTGGTATGCCAGGATCCAATAATGATATCAATATGTTAGAAAGATCTCACCTTTTCTCTGATCTTGCTAGAGGTGTCTCTCCTCCAGCACATTATGTCATACAAGGAAAAGAGTTCAATATGGGTTATTATTTAGCTGATGGAATATATCCAAAATGGTCGACACTTGTGCAAACCATTCATGATCCCCGCACCCACAAAACACAATATTTTGCTATGAAACAAGAATCTTGCAGGAAAGATGTCGAGCGAGCATTTGGAGTTCTTCAAAGTCGATTTGCTATTGTAGCGAATCCAGCCCGTTGTTGGAGAAAAGATGAT
Organism: Plectranthus barbatus; assembly: GCA_026898455.1. Classification (NCBI taxonomy): domain Eukaryota; kingdom Viridiplantae; phylum Streptophyta; class Magnoliopsida; order Lamiales; family Lamiaceae; genus Plectranthus; species Plectranthus barbatus. The sequence continues at coordinate 145,040 of JAPKLW010000371.1, read as the reverse complement.
TTGCAAGACATCATGACTGCGTGCATTATCATGCATAATATGATAATTGAGGATGAACGTGATCTTAGTGCACCTATTAATGATGAAAGAGAAGTACCAGAGCCATATGTTGAAATAGCAGACGAAGGAATAGATCAATTTGAAGCATTTCTTGCACGATTTCGAAAAATTAAAGATAGAACTGCTCATTTTGCACTCCGTGATGCTTTGATTGACCATTTGTGGGATGAATATTCAAATGCATAAGAATAATATGTTGTGATCTCAATTATTGTATTATTGTATTTGTATTAAATAAAATAGTTATTTTGTGTGAAATAATATTTTATTTATAATTTTGTAAAATAATTTATTTAAAAATTAATGTTAATTTTTAATTAGGAATTAGAAAATTATAAATATGAAATTATATACTAATATATAAGTTAAAATATGATATAATAATTTGTTTAATAAAATTAAATAAATAATAGAAGAATCAAAATAGAATATTCTTTTTAGAGTGAAATAAAGAGTTGACTGCTGTAGATGAAAAATGAAAACTGCAAATCTCAATTGCAAAATAAAAAAAGTGGGCTGCATTATAGAGTTAATTGCTGGAGATGGCCTAAGTAGTGGTGTGTGCTTTTTCATAAAAGTCAAGCCAAAACAAAGTAATAAAAAAAGCATTAACTAACACTATTTTGATTGTATAATGTATTTAATTTTAAAGAATAATATAACTGAAACTGAATTTCACTCTCACTACTCATTTTTATACCGTACTATTAAACTTAGATGCAATTTGATTTTAGTATTTATTTATTGGTGTTATGAATTAATTGGCGTGATTAAATACTTTAAATATGCGACTTACTGTTTAAAAAATTATACTCCCTCCGTCCTATTATAGTAGTCCCATTTCTTTTCGGCACGGAGATTAAGGGTTGTGAGTGTAGTGGAATTAATATTTTATTGGTGAGTGTGAAAAAATTTGTCATTTTAAGAAAATGGGACTAATTTATGGGACAAACAAAAATGGGAAATGAGACTACTTCAATGGGACGGAGGAAGTAATAAAGATCTTAGGATGGATGGGATGGCAATTTGGTCATTTAGGTACGAATTATATAATTTAATGCGTTTAAAGTTTTGTGTGGCCTGCACGTGTGTCTTCACCCTCGAATGTAACGACATGTTGAATAATGAATATACATCGGCCCACCTGGAATTTCCATGTTCATCAACATTTCCCCAATTGCCAGCTCCAGAATCGTTGATTTTTATTTTGACAAAATCGTTAAACCAGTCAAAATAATCGAGCCAAGTTGGGAAGAAATTACGATTCAAAATTTTCGCGAATTTTATTATATTGTTTCGTGAGTTATTCAATTTTAAGCTCAAATATAAAATCAACACAAAAATAATAAGGTGATGATCAATATGTAAGCGTTCAATAAGAATGTTCGTGGATATCTAACGTGTGAGTTAATATATGTGTTTAAATCAATGTATTACTATTAAAAAAATTCTATTAGTAAACATTTTAATATTAGGTATAAAAATAAAAAAAAAGTACTCCCTCCGTTCCGCAGGAGTAGTCCCATTTTCTCCGGGGACAGTTACCAATATTTGTGAGTGTAATGTAATTAATATTTTATTGATAAGTGTGAAAAAGTTTGTCATTTTAAGAAAATGGAACTATTTTACGGGACAAAAAATGGAAAATTGACTACTCTGCGGAAAGGAGGGAGTAATATATTTGGATAATAATTCAATATGATTAACACCATAAAAAAATAATTATTATGATAATATAATTTAATGAAATAGTATCATTTTAATAAAAAAAGTGTTAAAATTTGAAAGGTATAAATTATCAGTGAATACTTATTTATTTTTTTGTTAATAGAATTTTTTTATCAATTTAATGGATTATCCAACAACATTCGAATCTGACATCAATTTTTATGTATTTAGTGCGTCAGATTTAAGAATTCTCAACTCAAATCCTATATTATTGACTTATTATATGACTCAGTGTTAAAAATTATTGGATAGCAATATGCATGTTTTTCTTAAAAATTTAAAATTTATATATTTAGATGTTCTTATTGTATCTCAAACTCACAATCTGTTAAAAATATATTTTAGTTTTGATGATATGTCATAAATTTGCTATCAATGATATTGTATAGAGGGGACATAGTTTAGTTAATAGTAAAATGTATTGAATAAATTCTAAGTATTGTAATAGTTTAGGTCTAGTCAATCAAAGACTATAAAATACAAAAAATCAACCGAAAAACCATCAAATTGAAATTTATAAGTGTCTCAACAAGTTATGAGAATAAGAGAACCACAGTTCCAAGTCAACAACTACAACTGACTCAAATGTAAGAAGAGCCAACCTATAACTAACTCATGGACACCTCAATTAGGAAGTTGAGAGAAGGTTCAACTAACAGTTCAGGAGGAACTGACAGTTGAGATAAGTCGGATGGACATCGAACATATGCTCAGCTGATTCGATCTACAACTGGCGAGCTGTGCCGATCAAGATGTCACATCAAGATTCAAAGATGGCAGGAAGGTAGCTTTTTGTACCAACATTAACTTGCAGAATAGATCAAAGAATTCATTTTAAAATTAGTAATTTCCAACGAATCTAATTCTAAAAAAAACTATATAAATTCTCGATTCTGATAAAAATGGTAAGTTGAGAACTAAAAAAAACGGCACACACAAAAGAATTTAAAGAGATAGCATAATCATTCGAACAAGAGAGATATAATGATGAGATGATCAAGCACCAACAAAGTTAGATTCAAGTGATCGACCATCAAGATCTCTCACTGCTTGTCAAGAGACTTCCTGGCTATTTGTATGCCTGAAATTGTATTCAGTATATCTTTGATAGACTGAATTCGAGAAAACTTCTACACATCTCCAGAAGTTACTCAATTTTCAATTGAATTCAAGTTTTATGAGGAACTCAAACTCACAACTGCCCAACTTTTAAGCTTAGCGACGTGTTTGTGGTACAACTTGTCAGACTGAAGTCGGTCGGAGAGCTTAACAACATTGTGTTCGTGGTAAAACTCATTGCTTGAAGTAGTCCAAAAGTTGGAGTACATAGGTGCTTATCGCAACTGGAAGAGCTCAGTATTACACGTATTTATAATTCTATTCTAGTGGATTTTACATTATTTGATCGAAGGGTGGACGTTGGATCATTTGACATCCGAACTGCTAAAATATCATGTGTCATTTACATTTCACTCTTAATAGTTTTTACCAGCTTGCTTTTGCTTATTTTAAAATCCAACAATTTAAGTTGTTTGAGTATATCTTGAATAGGCTAACTTAAAGAACATAGATAATCAATCAGTTTTCTAAGGATCAATTAACTTTCGAAAAATTAGTTGAGGCCTTTTATATCAAAACTCCAACTATGTGTGAACTCTTATAATTTGGGACCATTACAATCGAGTTAACTTGATTGAATTATAGACCAAAAATTAGTTAAACTGTAGACTAATTTACTTGTTTTATATATATATATATATATATATACATATATATATATATATATATATATATATATAGTAGTGATCATACGTTAAAGGCTCCTCACATTAAATAAGAATAAATTTGGATCCTTTATTTTGCTGATCCAATGGTTATGATAATTCATGATTTATTAGATAAATTAGTTAATTAAGGTATCTTAGTAATTTAGCCTTTAAATTTGAGTAATTGTCAACATATTTCCCAAGATCTAAGCATTCACTTCTCATTTTCTCTCTCCATACAATATAATTAAACGATTATATCTTTCTGGATTCAAATCTATTTTTTACGAATCATATATCAAATCAAATATATTTTTACGACGATTCATATGATATCCATATTGCATATGTTGAAATTAGAAGATATGTTCTTTATTATATTTACGCACAGGATAAAAATGCATCAATTACGCATAAAAAATATTCATAAAAATCAACATTTTTTTGCATTAAATTATGAATTCTTAACTTGAACAAGTAGTATTTTTATTCTAAATCATATACATTCTGTATTCATATTAAGTGCATTTTATGCACTGATAATATGCTGCATTTTTATGCCAAAATATTACATTTTTTACTTCGAACGTATGCATATTATTGTAACTCCCCCTGATCGCCTTCCCAAACTTAGGGGCACGCTGCAGTGGGTTGGGTGGTTCAAACAGCGAAAGACTTGAACAAACAAGCAGAAATAATGGTTCACTCCCAATGAGTTCAACAACGACACTTGAATAAGCATAATTTGTAACGAGGAATGCAACCTCGTGTACAAAGAGTATGAATAAATGACAGTAACAAGTAGTTCGATTCTCATTTGTTATCACAAACTGGGAAGGAAAATAAGTTCAGAGTTTCATGCACCAGAGAGTTAGGCTCCATTAGTGTTAGAGAGTTTTAAAACCACGATGTTGGCTATAATATATATATATATATATAGAGGTTCCTTTAGATTTTAAATAAAATAAAAATACCAAAAATAAAACAAATAAAAAAATCTGAACCCTTAGATTAAGAAAATGAATTTTTTTAGATTTAGTCTTATATAACATATAGAAGATGGGTAACATATGATCACCACTCTCTCTCTCTCTATATATATATAATTATTTTTTTGAAATTTATTTAATTTTTTAATAAAAATAAAATAATTAATTTAAAACATATACAACTTATAAAGCGATTATTAAAATTAACCATTCAATAAAAATAAATATATATTAATTCCAATAAAAAATATATACATATATAAGTTAAATACCTTATCAAAACTTAACAAATATTTTATAACTACAAACATTGCATTTTAAATATGAGAAGATATGAAAATTAATAATAATACTCACAAAAATATATTTTAAAGAATAGTATATATAATACTCTTTAAATTTTGGTAGAGAATAGTATATTATATATATCTTAATTTAAAATTAAAAAACATATATATCAATATTAAACTCTATTTGTAGAGAATAAAAAATCATAAATTTTGGTATATATTTTATTTATTTTTATTTTATTAATTAAAAGATATAACAATTTTAGTAATATATTAAAAGAAAAGTAAGTGACCAATAGAATAGTGACATGTATCATTATTTGATTGGTTCATGATTAAAAAATGAAAAATAAATGTATGTGGGACCCACACAATTTTGTGGTCTCCTTAGGTCTATGGTCGACCACAATGTATCAAATTTGAGGGATTTTTGATTTTTTAAAAAAAAATAAATACTTACATGGCGCTTAGCTGGCAGGAGACCTATGACGCCATGATTTTGCTGTTATTTGTAGTCTAAATAAACCAAATTGTTCGTGAGCTACTCGGATCTCGATTTGATAAAAGCTCGTTCGAGCTCGTTTAGAGAAGCTCATTTATTTATCGAACCAAACTTGAGCATCATAGTATTCGACTCGTGAGCAAGCTCGTTAGCTAAATTTAGTAAGAAATACAAAATAATTTATTTTATAAAAGTAATATTTTCCATGAATTTTGAGCAACAATAATGATAAGTTTTTCTAATAATGAAAAAGTTTAGAATTTGAGCTTGAATATGATATTAATTTAGAAATAAATAATTTTTCTTTCAAAATAATAATAGATATTTTAAATATATTTCAAATTTAGAAAGTTCGTTTAGGCTCGATAAAGTTCGTGAACTTCAAAATGTTTGACAAAAAAACTCGAAGCTCGACTCGATACTAAACGAGTCAAACTTGAGCACTGCACTACTCGGCTCGACTCGATTAAGTAGAATAGACTTTCAAGATTTTCAATTTAAATAACTAATATTAATAGAATTTTGGGTTAATTTCAAGTTTTAACACAAATTTTCCATACTTTTGCAATTATAACATGTTTCTCAAATCTTTGTACAACATAAAACTTTTCAACTTTTGCACTTATAACACAATATTTAAAAGATTCGTAATTATAATAAAAATATATTTTATCCCATAATTTTCAGTTAAAATTTAATATTGTAATTATTTGTTTGTTCTTTATTTAGTTTAAACTTCAATAATTCTTAAACGACAAGTCAGGGTTAGATTTTGAACAAATAAATAACACAATTTTGTTTGTTACTTATCCTAAAATAAAATAATAAACAAACAAATATAAAATAATGAAAAGTTATGTTAAGATTTACAATTAATTCTACTTTATAATAGATAAAGAAATAAAATTCAATTTCAAATTAAATTCTTAATAGATTTTTAAACATAAAATATTCTAGTACCAATTGATCCAACTACTTTGTTAAATATTATTTTATAAATAAAAAAAAATCGAAAGTTCCTGTAAATTAATTTTCTCTTGATTGCATAGGGCTGACAATCGTCGCCAAACATCGGTGGCTGATCGGAATATGCAATACTCTGTTTTCCACCATATTACAAATTTTAATACAGTTTGTCATTTATAAAATTATTACAAATAATTTTTCGTATAATTGCATAGATTTTAATTTTTAGTTGATAATATTTGGGATAAAATATATATTTTTTAGAATTGCCAAGATTTTAAATTTTGTGTTATAATTGTAAATATTAAAAGTTTTATATTATAATTACAAAGATTTGTAGAGTATGATAAAATTGCAAAAATTATAAAAAGTTTTGCTAAATTAACCCTAAAATCTTACTCCATTGAACTTTCACAACTTGCAAACACTAAAAAACAACCATTCGAATCACAGAGAAAACAAGAAATGATCGATACAACTACAACTTCACTAATCTAGTTAAAGCATAAAATCATTTGGTAGACAACTAGACTGACGATCGCAAACAAGACGAAGAAGATGATAGATATCATCGTCATGGTATCCCGGCGTTTCTTCCTTTTTTTAAGCTTTTTTTTGTCTTCTTCAGTTACAGCTTGGTTAAAGCTCGCCCCAATCTTTATGTCCAACTCATCCAAACACTCTCTGTACTTTTCAGAGATGATTATGACCGAGTAGAAATTGAAGATTGATGCGAAGAGAGTGAGACTAAATGGAATCCACACATTCTTAGACTTCATGGTGGAGGATGTCATCGCCGAGGCAAGAATAACCGCTTGGAATATGAAGAAGTAGTTAGCTACTTGAAACACTGCACCTCCAGTGATGCTGAGGAGCTGCTCAAGCTTGTTTCTCTTGTTTCATAGTGATATTTTAAGACATTGATTATGTTTCAGTCCAGTAGAGCTACTATTATGCTGGTCTATCAGCTCAAACTAGAATCTTAAGGCAACAGAACACTTGCTTCAAGTAAATTTTGTTTTGCATTTGATGTAATCTGATTTACTTACAGGTGGTCCTCGAGGAGTAGAGACTAATTGGAGGCAAGGCTTGGCGAAATGGACAGACCAGACCGAGTATGGTATAAATTGTAGTTGGTATTGTTAGTATACTTCATACAACATATTCCAGTACTAAACACTGAATATGAATGTTGTGTATCACTATTCATTATTGTTCAACTTGTAGGTACCCTCTAATTGATGCAAACATGAAAGAATTATCAGCAACTGGTTTCATGTCAAATAGGGGGCGGCAGGTGATCCATAAACCTAATTATGAACACTTTGTGGTTTCTCAGTTAGTTAAATGTGGACATTGTATTAAATAGACTGTATGCTCATTTCTTGTGGGCATTGACTGGAGAATGGGAGTATTCCCCAGCCCCGAGGCATCATGAAATGAATTCTGGTGTTAGTACAAAGTTTAGCAAAATGTCACGGGGTGGGTGTTTTAGTACTCGTAAACTCCAACACCGTGCGGCCTTAGGACCCGGTCCTAAGCAGCCTTGCCCAAAACTTGCTAGAGAGAGAAAGACTTAAAGAGAGATAGAGAGCTCTTGGAGAATGCTTTGCTTGTATTGCTTAGAATGCTTTACAACTTGGTTCGTTACAAATGAGGGGGAAGGGTCCCTTATATACTAGTTGTTGGGCCCTTCCATAGAGTTCTAGAATATTACAAGGGTGTAGAGACTTCTACTACATTCTACAAGACTCCTAGAGCCTTCCTCAATCTTCTGTTCCCTTCTAGAATATTCCGCATACTTCTCGGGACATCAAGAATGCTCTAGAGACTTCTACGATCCTCTTAGTTTTTGTTCATCCGTGGCATTCTCCCCCACCTAATCGAGCAACGCCCTCGTCGCATCCTCGGCGTGATATTTCTCGATCTCTTTCTCGAATTGCCACAAGTCCTCGGCCGGTTCCCAACTTGCCTCGCTCTCGGGTACTCCTTTCCATTTTACCAAGTACTCGCGCTTTGGCTTGCACCATCTTTTCCTTACTTCCCAATCCGCCAAGACCTTCTCAACTTCTCGGTCATAAGACATCCTTGCTCCAATAGGTGCACGGGCCGACTCCATTCTACTCGGGTCTTCCTTGTCCTCGTGGAATGGCTTCAACATACTCACGTGGAAGACCGGGTGTATTTTGAGCTTCTTGGGCAATTCCAACTTGTACGCCACCTTGCCGACTCGTTTAAGTACGCGGAATGGTCCTTTGTATCTCCGTATCAAGGCCTTGTGAATATCTTTGTGCCGTAACATATTGTGAAGTTTCACCAAGACTTGATCTCCCTCTTGGTACTCGACGAGCCGCCTCTTCTTATCCGCCCATTTCTTCATTCTCTTCTTTGCCTTGTTAAGACAAGACCGTGCCAAATCCGCCTCTTCTTGCTAGGACTTGGCTAGCTTGTATGCTACGGGGCTACTTCCCTTATATCTCGACGCCACGGTGCTTGGTGTAGCCGGTTGTTGTCCCATCACCATCTCGAATGGACTCTTGCCGGTTGACTCGTTCCGCTGCAAGCTATAAGAGAATTGGGCAACGTCTAGCAACTTTGCCCAATCCTTTTGGGTGGAGCTCACATAATGCCTTACATATATCTCAAGTAATCCGTTAGCCCTATCCGTTTGTCCATCGGTTTGGGGATGTAAATTTGTAGAAAAGTTTAAGTCCGTACCTAGCATTTTGAAAAGCTCCGTCCAAAACCTTCCCGTAAAGCGCGGGTCTCGGTCACTCACGATGGAACTCGGCACACCCCAATACTTAACCACATCTCGCATGAATAATCGGGCTGCCTCCTCGGCCAGGCAATCCTTCTTTGCCGCAATGAAGGTTGCATACTTCGAGAATCTATCTACCACCACCATGATGGTTTGGCATCCCTCGGACTTGGGAAAATTCACAATGAAGTCCATGGAGACACTCCCATGGTCTCTTCGATGTAGGCAAAGGCACGAGCAACTCGGCGGGAACCCTTGGCTCCATCTTTTCTTGTTGGCATACAAGACAGGTCTTCACGTAGTTCTCCACATCATCGTAGAGATTTGACCAATAGTACCTCTCCTCCACAAGTGCTTGCGTTCGGTGCATCCCCAGATGTCCTGCCCACTTAGAGTCATGGCACTCATGTAAGATCTCCCGTCAAAGGTTGTTGTGCACCGGCACGTACAACCTATGTCCTTTGGTGTAGAGTAAGTCGTCTTCGCACCAAAATTGCCTTGTCTTTCCTTTCTTTGCCAACTCGATCAGTGCCTTAGCCCTCGGTTCATGTTGCAACCCTTCACGAATTCGTCCTACCAGCGAGCACTCGGGACGACTAATAGCCGCCAATGATCGATTTATATACTGAAAGCATTATGATTGGTATATTATGTACAAGGTCGATTGGTTAATATACTGGGAATCATAAATGTTGTATGTTCATCTCCTGTCTGAATTAACAAACGCGTGTCGCAAATGCAATTATCCTCTTATCTCGTCGATAGGGAGATCATACGGTGTGTAGAAGATCACGGAAGATCGTATGGATCGTTTGACCTAGCGAGATATAAATAGTTATCACAGTTGAGACAGTTCCAGGATAAACTGTCGGTGTAGGCTGCAGCATACGCAGTAATAAGCATCTTATCTTGGATGGCTTGGTATGCTGGTGTGGGGCACACATTGATAAGGACCTAAGTAGAGATCGATTCTTTTATCTGACATTAAAAGAATCTAGATCTCTATGGCTTGACGAGATCCTAAGCCTAAATGAAGGTACAGAAGTATATACAGATTGTGTATTACTTTGAGTTGCAGTGAAAGGCTCTAGTTGAGCTTGTATATCTGTATCTTGGGTAATAGCAGTTTGTGTATGACTGTCTGGTACTGGAACTAGGTAACCACATCCAGTATAGGATGGTGACATTCCCTGAACAGCTCAAAAGGTTCGTTATGCTAAGTCCTGCAGGCTGATTAAGTTCAAGCATAAGTGAAAA
>JAPKLW010000371.1:109041-134711 GCA_026898455.1 Plectranthus barbatus | reverse complement strand
AGATCGAGTCGGGATATAGATCAGAAGATCAAATCAGGAGGATTTTTTCTTCTTCTCTCTCTCCTCAATCTGTTAGGAAATCAAATCTCTGTGCGTGGGAAAGATCAAAGGGCATCTCCGCGCACGCAATCTTCAGAGTTCATCGATCCAGGTTGTTGGAATTATATACTGAAAGCATATATGATTAAGTGTTTTGTACACTGGTCTTCATATATGTTGCCGCAACAATGCTCGCTGTCTGATGGAACAAACATACAACGAACTATAATATCATATTATCTCGCTTATAGGGATGATCATATGGTGTGTAGTAGATCACAGAGGATCATATGAATCGTTTGACCTAGCGAGATATAAACAGTACCACAGCTGAGACGGTCCCTGGATAGGCTGTCGGTCTAAGCTGCGACACATCGGTTCATAAGTGGGCTTATCCTAGATACTTGATGTGTCGGTACATAGTTATGTATTGATGGGATCAACAGTGGGATGTGCCATTCACATTGACATACGAATGAGCCAGATCCCTAACATACTTCCTATGATCTTAAACCTAACTGAAGGATAAGGGGCACACACAGATTGACCACACTTTAATTTACTAGAGTGACAAGTCTTACATGTACTCTAATACTTGTATTTTGGGTGTTGGCAATTTGTGTGTGGCCTGCTTAGTCTGGACGTTTTGGTAAGCATATCCGTTTCAGGATGGTGACATTCCCTGAGGAGCTCACAAGGTTCATTATGCTAAACCCTGCAGGTTGAATTATTTAATTCAGGCATAAGTGAAAAGGAGTGAGTGGTGTAACTCAGGAAATAAGAGATTAATTAATTGTGGCTAATTGTCATAGGCCAAATTAATTAATGAATGTCTAAAGCCTTAAATATGTGGATCATGTTAGTTTGGTGCAACCCGTTCCTAATAACGTGGTAATAAAGGGGCGAGTCAGCATTGTTACCGTGGTGAAGGTTAAAACAATGTTTTATTAATTAATTATGTTCTGGGTTGAACAAGGAAGAATTAATTAATAAAGAGGGCCCACTTTATTATTTGCATCTGATCCCTGGTCTGGCCCATTAACTGCTCAGAGCCCATTAGGGTTAGGGTTTCTCAAAACCCTAACACTATATATAGGCCTTCTCTCTATCAGATCATTAAGAGTTGTGAAAACTAGGGTTTTCAGTATAATTGAGGGAGAGGGCGGCGGCGATCCGGAGGGAGAAAGTGATCGATTTCTCCAGATCTCGGATTCAACTTGGTAGATAATCCTCACCAGATTTCCAAGGAGCAAGGGAACAGATCAGAAGATCAGATCTGTTGGAACAACCGTCCACGCCGGCGTCCAAGATCCAGTCCAAGATCCAGATCTATTTCATCGTTGTTATTCTCCGATCTGTCCTGTAGATCAAACGGTGAAATCAGGTATTCTCTAGATCCATCCTATGCAATTAATTTTGTAGGAGCATGCATAGGATTCGCATGGTTTATTTAATTGAAATTTATTCCTGGTATCCTAAGAACTATCCTTGGCAAGAAATTCATAATGGCAACTCGTGTTGTCCATCGTAGACTCAAACCCTACACAGGTATTCCGCATAAACCTTCTTATGCATAATAATATAGGAGCATGCTAGGATTGTTTATAGGCATAGCAATTTATTTTTGATATTCCAATTAACGATCCTTGGCAAACGGACTTCGTGATTCAGTTCACGAATCCCTTCAGCCAACTCCATCTTCCGACTCAAGGCATCTGCGACGGAGTTAGTCTTCCCTGGCTTATACTCCAACACATAATCAAACTCGGCAAGGTAGTCTTGCCATCGAGCTTGCTTCGGGGTGAGCTTCTTTTGAGTTTGGAAATAACTCGTAGCCACGTTGTCCGTTCTCACCACGAACTTCTTCCCCAACAAGTAATGCCTCCAAGTCCGTAGGCAATGTACAACGGTCGTCATCTCCTTCTCTTGCACTGTGTACCTTTGCTCGATGTTGCTTAGCTTCCGGGACTCGTAGGCAATGGGGTGGCCCTCTTGCATTAAGACTCCACCAATTGCATAATCCGATGCATCCGTCTCCACTTCGAACACCTTCTCATAGCTTGGTAGGGCAAGTACCGGTCCCTCGGTCACCGCCTTCTTTAATTTTTCGAACGCCGCTTGACACCTCGGCGTCCATTCCCACTTTTGGCCCTTCTTTAACAAGTCGGTTAAGGGCACCGTGATGCTTGAATATCCTTGGATGAATCGTCGGTAGTAGTTTACTAGTCCAAGGAACGATCGCACCTCTTGTACCTTCGTGGGTGGCTCCCAATCCCTTATGGCTGCCACCTTCTTCGGGTCCATTCTTACTTGGCCTCCGCCCACAATATGGCCAAGGAAGGGTACCTCTCGTTGTGCGAAGGCACACTTTTCCCGCTTCACAAATAAGGAATGTGCCCGCAAGGTCTCGAACACCCGTCGGAGGGCTCGATGTGTTCCTCCAAGCTCCGGCTATAGATCACAATATCGTCAAGATAAACAAAAATGAATTTATCGAGGAACTCGTGAAGTACCTTGTTCATGAGTGTGCAAAAGGTCGTCGGTGCGTTAGTCAAGCTGAAGGGTATGACTAGGAACTCGTATGCTCCGTATCGAGTCACGCAAGCCGTCTTGGGTATGTCTTGCTCCGTAATCCTTACTTGGTAGTATCCCGACCGTAGGTCCAACTTGGTGACCCATTTCGCTCCTCCGAGTTGATCGAAAAGATCCGCTATCAACGGGATCGGGTACTTGTTCTTCACCGTAAGCTTGTTGAGCACCCGATAGTCAATGCACATCCTTAGACTCCCGTCCTGCTTCTTTTGGAACAACACCGGTGCTCCGTATGGTGACTTTGAAGGCCTTATATGTCCCGCATCGAGTAGCCCTCGTAGTTGCTTTTGGAGTTCTTCAAGCTTCGGGGGTGCCATGCGGTAAGGCGCCATGGCCGGTGGTCGAGCATCGGGTACCAGCTCTATCTCGTGATCCACTTCTCTCTTAGGTGGGAGTTGCTTAGGGAGCTCTGGTGGCATCATGTCTTTGAAGTCCTCCAACACTTGGATAACTTCTTGTGGGACTTCCTCCTTGTCCACATCCTCTTCCGTCTTCATCACTGCAAGGAACGTCATTTCCCCCTTTTGGACCCCTCGGTTTAGTTGCATGGCAGATAAGGTCTTCTCGCTGCCCTTTAGTCTCTTCACGGGTACTATACATTGGCACGCCGTGTCGAGTATGCATATGCAATCCGTGTGTGGCACGATCAAGGCACCTACACGATCTAAGAAATCCATCCCGATAACAAAGTCATAATCGTCAAGGGGAATTACCTCAATGGTTGCCTTCCCGCTCCATTGACCCACTCGTAGGTCTACGTCCCTTGCCACGCCACATGTTGGGACTTCTTCCGAGTTTACCGTCTTGAGTCTTCCGGGCATTTTCTCCACTCGAAGGCCAACTTTATCTGCTGCCTCTTTCGATATAAAGAGGTTGGATGCTCCCGTGTCCACCAAGGCATTCATTGTTTTGCCCACAACTTCCACACTTGCGAACATGAGCCCCTTCGACCTTGGTTTCTTTGCTTGCAACGAACTTAGGATTTTTACGGCTCCCAAGCACGTTTCTTCCTATTTTTCTTCCATGGTCTTTACGAGACATGCCAACTTGCCTTTACTTGGGCAGTCCCGTGCCATGTGTGGTCCGTCGCATAGGAAACATTTCATCGGCCTCTTCTCCTTATCGGACCTGCTCGTACACGGCTTGTCCTTGTTGAATGTGAGCTTGGGTGGTTTCCGTATCTCCCCTCGAGATGATCTATCTCGATCTCCCCCACCGTTCGAGGGAACCTTCTTTTTCCCATCCATCTTTTCCGAACGATACTCCGTGAGTGACTCGGCCGTGGTCACTGCATTGCGCAAGTCTTGGACACCCCGACGTTCCAATTCTTGTTTTGCCCATGGTTTCAGCCCATCCATGAATTGGAAAAAGGCTTCGTTCTCCGTCAAGGAGGGTATTTGTAGCATTAGCTCCGTGAATACCCGACAATACTCACGTAGCTCACCCTTGTGCTCCAACCGACGCAATCTTGCTCGGGCCTCATTCTCTGCGTAGGCCGGATAGAACTGCTGGCGGAATTCATCCTTGAATTCCTCCCAAGTTGCGATCGGGTCCCCACTCCGATCGCCACACCTGCGTCGCCACCACAACAACGCATTATCGGTTAAGTAAGTAGAGACCCTACCTACCTTAAGACCGTCTTCCTCGACGCCCGTTGCTCGGAAGTAGTTCTCCATTCTCCAAATGAAGTTGTCTACCTCCTTGGCTACCCGTGAGCCATTGAACCCTTTTAGCCTTGGAATATCCAAACGAGGACCCAAGGTTCCCGTGTTGGCCCCTTCAACACGAGTTCTTCGTAATCAAGCTACCTCCGCCCGTAGTTCTTGCATCTCCGCTTGCATCCCTTCAATGAGACCGCGCAAAGTGCCCGAGTCATTACCCCAATTCTCAATGGCTCTGTCAATAGATCGTTGCAAGTCATCCTTGAGTTCACTCAACTCTCCACGGACATCCTCGACCGTGGTGCGGACCTCCTCTACCGCTACGGATGCTTCTTGCGCATCCCCCTGGACTTCCGACAGAATGAGTTCCACCTTAGCGTCCCGTCCTTCCAACGTTGCCATAAGATCGCTCGAGGATTCCCGAGTCTTACGGGTCTTCTTTGGCTCCTCATTGATGTTAAGATCCGTCACGTTGCTCTCGTTAGCCATAGTCGAACTTTCTCCCTCAGACGCCACTAACCTGGCTTTGATACCACTTGTCACGGGGTGGGTGTTTTAGTACTCGTAAACTCCAACACCGTGCGGCCTTAGGACCCGGTCCTAAGCAGCCTTGCCCAAAACTTGCTAGAGAGAGAAAGACTTAGAGAGAGATAGAGAGCTCTTGGGGAATGCTTTGCTTGTATTGCTTAGAATGCTTTACAACTTGGTTCGTTACAAATGAGGGGGAAGGGTCCCTTATATACTAGTTGTTGGGCCCTTCCATAGAGTTCTAGAATATTACAAAGGTGTAGAGACTTCTACTACATTCTACAAGACTCCTAGAGCCTTCCTCAATCTTCCGTTCCCTTCTAGAATATTCCGCATACTTCTCGGGACATCAAGAATGCTCTAGAGACTTCTACGATCCTCTTGGTTTTTGTTCATCCGTGGCAAAAACCTCTAGCTGCTGCTGTTAGGGAAGCTTGGTATAGCCGTTTGTGCTTTGGTTTTTTGGAGATGGGAATTTGGGGATGTGTGCCTAGTTGGGGTAATGTTGTGGTGGAATTGTACCTTTATCCACAAGAGCTGCATAGTTGATCCTTACATTTTTTTTAATTTTGGACAAACTTAAATTGAACATTGTGAACTCAGAATATATACTCCATTTATGAAAGGAAGGAAACCTTAGATTCCACAACTAATATAATAGTATTTATTTATACCACATTTATCTTTTTAATGATAATTAACTTGATTTTTTTGTTACCCAGCCAAAAGACAAGTAATAGTACAACTGCATTCATCCGGCCATGAGTGAAGTGTTTTCACAGCACATCATCGATGAGCCTAATATATCAATAAAGCAAGCAGTTAATTAAAGAGCCGGAGAAACTTGGATGATTACTAATTAACTTACAATACAATCTCAACTTAACCTACCTAAGGAAGTTACAATACAACAAATTGCTATTTCCAATGAGGACAATTTTTGTTTTCTTCTTAGCATACTTGGCTGGATGACTTGCCACTTGTGAGGTGGAATGGAACATGATGCAATTTAAACATTCATCCCAATCGGTCATGTTTTCACGTATTCTGTGATTAATTGAGCACATGATGAACCTAATATATCAATAAAGCAGTTAAAGAGCTGGATATATTAACTTGGATAATTACTAATTTAAGAGTACAATACAATCTGAACTTAAGCTAAATGAAGTTAGATGTCAATAAATTAAAACAAGAAAAAAAAAATAGGTACTGAGTTTTTTCATTACATTCTTTTTGGTCAATTCATTCCCAAACAGAGAAAGAAATGTGGTTCACAGATGAAGATTTTGTACAGTAGCAAGTATACTTTATGGGATTTGGGCATTAACTTTATTTTGTCTTTTCCATTTGATCCAAAATCCGGCCATATATTTTCAACTTTGTCTTCAAGCTAGGTTCAGGTTCCTTGCTAGATGACTTTTGAACAGGTAAAACTGAATCACTATACCAATCACTAATTTGTTGGATATCAGCATCAGGCAACAAATAAATATATTAGAAATCGGGTAAACGGGTTTGTTTGTCAAGGAGAAAACCCAATCAGCATAAACCAACAATATTGGCAAATAATCGTGAGTGGAAAACCCTGATAATATATATAAAATGATAAAGAAACAAAACAAGAAAATATCATGCTTGATTTAAAATGATAAAGAAACAAAACAAAAAAGATCATGCTTGATTTAAAATCCCTCTTATTTGAGATTTTCCAATCTTGTCAGAATATTTCATAGCATGATCATATTTTCAGATCTGCTCCTTTGCCAAAGTATGCATCCAGTATTTCAAGGCTGCCAACCTATTGTAGGAATTAATTAATATAATTAATTAAAAAAAGTACTATAATACCCTTTATATTACTTAAAAATACAATTAGCGAATGATTAATTGTCTTAAATGAAGAATGACTCATGACCTCCTGCGGCCCAACCACCGCACAAAACCATCAATTGGGGAAAAAATTATGGATTACACCTCTGTAATGCTCTTTGCTAAGTTAGAATAACTAAAATAAATAAATAATTAAAGTTACATTTTAAATTTTTTATAATATGTTAATTAATACAACATAAATATATCATAATTGCAGAGTAAATACCAAAATCTAGAAAATTAAAAATAAATTAGAAAAATACCAAATTTACTACTCCCTCCGTCCCGTCATATTAGGGACGGAGGAGAATGCACAATAACCAAGTGCTGTTAGTGTAAAAGAATTAATATTTTATTGGTGAGTGCGAAAAAATTTGTCTTTTTAGAAAATGAAACTAATAAATGAGACGGTCCAAAAAGGAATATGAAACTAATATGTCGAGACGAAGGGAGTGTATAATACCAACATTATATAATTAGATGACATTAGAAATTGCATGATAAATTAATTAACATTTGATTTTTAATATTTATTTATCTGCCAAAATAAGTATGTATAATTAGTTTTATATTATAGTGTTCGTCTTAGCCAATGTCAAAGAATAATTTATGATTAAATAATAACTATATAAAGGATAGTAATGGTGACACATAATTTTTAGGTGTTACATAATAATAAATTTATAACATTATGATGTGAAATATACTACCGCACTATATTATTATAATAATTCTTTTTCATAATATTGAAACGTGACACGTAATTATTTATACATTAGTTTCTTCAAATATTATTTTTAATTATGATTGCATTAGAGTCTAAGGTTTATGGAGTTTATTCAAATGTTATAAATTAAAGTGTGGGATTGTTAGATAATCACTCTTACAGTATAAAATGAGATAAATTTGAGATGTCATGCGTAACTTATAATATAATAATTTGTAATATTAGCTACTACGGATATCATAACTCAAAATTGTAAGATTATTTAAATTTTTTTTCAGATTGTTGGTAATTATGGTACTTCATTGTAAATTCTCAATGTGAAATATTTAATTTTGTCGAAATTAAATATTACCAACTTAATCTACGCGAAGAGTAGATGATTGTGGTACATTTATTTTCTCAAAACCGAATTCCTGTGAGTGGGAAATGAGTCCACAAAATGACACGGTTGGCAGGATTATTACATAAGTGGATATGTAATAAATGAACTGTCCCACATTGATTAATTAAACTAATTAATCTATGTTTATAAATCTTAATGGTTGAGGTGTGTAATAACAAGGTGTATAGTGTAGGTGGCACCCAGTGGCGTCCTCGCGCGCCGCTGCTGCCGCTCGCCCTGCCCTGCCTTGGCCTATGGCCTCAGCGAGACCGCTGGCCGAGCGCCCGCGTCTCGGTCCCAAGCCCGATCCCGGCTCTTGGGTCCTTGGCTTAGCTTGGTCTGCTATGCCTTATCTTTTTGGGCACTTGAAGTCAGCCTGCGGGCTTGACACGAAGCATGTGATGTGGTTAATGAGGCAGCCACGTGTTGCAAATGCATGTCGAATGTTTCAAACACATTCTTCACGTGGGTCAAACACACATGTGCGCGTCCGTGATTGACGTGCATGTTACGGCCGTGTCTCTCGGCTGTAACGGCTCGATCTTGATGTCCGGGATGCCTCATAATTATAAAAAAATTAGATTAAAATTACTAAAATTGAATTGATGATGGTTTTGTAAAATTTGATGACAGTTTGTCATTTTTGGAAATAAATTCAAAGTCCACCAATTCTTACACGTGTTGCTACATCATAGGTTTTATGGACACTTGTTTAACTGCAATAAGCTATCACCATTAGCTATAAGCTCCTCTACGGAATTTCAATAAATAAAAGAAAACTAATTTTTAACTATTTTCATGTAGCATTAAAATAAAAAAAAGAATGCATCAGTTAAAAATCCACACATCCTTCTCTCTCTCTAAAAAAATAAAAATATCTACACATCATGTCTCTAAAGTATTTCGAAAATATTATGTTTTTTTATCATAGCTAAGACGCAGAGGCGGATCTAGAAATCTAAAAGTGGGGTACAATTTATGAATAAAAGAAATTGGGGGTACATTATGTAAATATACATATTAATAATATGTAAAAATATTATAACGCCCCCAACTGACCTTCCCAATTTGGGGTCGCGTCACATTGATGTTTCAGGTTTTGCCAAACATTTCTTTACTCAAGTAAGTAAACAAGCGGAAGATTTGAGTAAATAAAGAGAGATTCAGAAATAAAGGTAAATCGTACTTCGAGTCATAAATGAAGTAAAAGCATTTAAACAGTATTCAGAACTGGGAAGGAAAAGTCAGAGAGTGTAGCAGCGTGTCTGATGCGCGGCGGAGATATGCATATGGAGATGCATATCTCAGGATCTATAAGTTTACAAAAATCAGCTGCTCCGTTTACACCCCTGCTCGCCCATCCATGCCGCTCAACCTGCGTATTTTAGAAATAATACGAGGGGATGAGTACTAACGTACCCAATGAGAAACATGCCCGAAAACATACATTATATAGGAGACATGCTATGCAACTCACACAGATAGACACGGGGTTTTGTTGAAAAGAACCGTGCTATCTAAAACATTTTATTTTGTGCGCATCTAAATATGTTATTATATCTGTTATCATTGTTGTAACTGGAAGCTGGCCCACTTCCAAGCTACGATGATTAGTTAGGAATGATTTAACATTCAACTCACTATCATCTAAGTGCACTAATCTCGGATTACACTTTGAGATCCGATTGTATTTATAATCATTCACTTTCTTACAGGGTTTAAGGTCACTACCATTTCACCTATCACAATTCTTTCCAGGATTTAAGGTCACTACCATTTCACCCAATTCACAATTACAAATCTCCCAATTTACTAAATGAGTTCTAGCGCAGTTATGGAACCTGGTTCTAAACTCATTAGTAATTCTCTCTGTCGATGGGAATCGACAGAGAACAGATATAATAACACAAAACATGCATAGCAATCTCAATTTAAATCAAAGCAGTTTTAACACATTTTGAAAAGGAAAACACACGTTTGATTTTATACTGAAATAGTTTCCCACCTGATAATTGGCTTAAAGTTTAGATGTCTTTCTGCTAGTATGTGCTCAACTGATCCTTGCTTTCAAACTCCTACAAATAATTAGGGATACCCAAGTTAGTCCGAACGATCTAGGACAAGACAATACTCGTATAACTTATCATGCTTCTAAAATAATATTGTAAACTCAGGAATCGAACAAGGTTTGAAAAGAATTCGGAGAAGGAACGAAAGTACAATACTCGATGTCAAACATTCTTTGTCTCGACCGAGTCGAGATTATCTCGGTCGAGTTGTCTATCTCGACCGAGACACAGCCATCTCGGTCGAAATGGCTGCCTCGACCGAGTCATGACTATCTCGGCCGATCCTCTTATCTCGGTCGGTCCACACTTATCTCGACCGTGCTATCTGCCTCGACCGAGGTACAACTATCCCGGTCGAGTCGAGGCAAGATGCCTGCCTCGGTCGACAGGCTCATCTCGCCCGAGATGAAGCTCATCTCGGCCGAGATGAGTCGTCTTCTCCGATAGTTCGCATGGTGAACCTACAACTCCCGATTTCGGCCTCTCCGGCCGTCCGATCACGCATGCAATTACACATACAGACTCCCTAGACACTCTAGAACCTGATTCTAGCCTCAAAACTCCGATTCGAATCCAAAAATAGAGGTTGGAGGGAGGCTCACCGGAAAATGGTTACGGGTGGCGGCGTGTGGTGGTTTCCGGCGGTGTTCTGCACGTTTCAGACCATCCGAAGCCTCACTATACGATGGGGAACACATAAACATCGTCAGAACACGAATTCAAGCTCTTTATTACAAGATTTAGACTTGAACTCTCAAAAATCCGAGTTGGTAACCTCTTACCTTCTTTCTACGTTAACTCCGTCCTGGCTCAACCCCACGATAGCTGCTTTAGCTCAAAACGAAGCCCGAAGGATGAGCTTTACAATGGTGGTGACGGCTTGTCAAATGGTGGCCGATGCTGGCCGGAATCAAGCCGGAAAGTCGACGGGTTTGGAGGGTTTTGGGGGGGGGGGTTTCTCTCACTTTTTCTCTCTCTAGCACTTATATTATAAGGTAGAAAAAGCTTAAATTATATCTCTCCCCCTATTTATATATATTCATTTCCCATATTTTATATATCATAATTATACATATACATATAAGTATACATATCTCTACTATGATAATCTCTATTTCATGATATTAATATAATTCATGAATAATTCTTCTCAATTTCAATAAATCTTGATAATTCCTTTCAAGATTAATTAAGTGACCAAGCTCAATCACAAGAATTAAATTTTCAATTATAACCAAATAAATCTCAATGCTTCTCAATTGAGAAAATTCCCTTGTTTATTAAATCCAAATAACTATTACAAGGTCAAATAATACACGGGGTATTACATCCCCTCACCCTTATAAAATTTTCATCCCGAAAATTATAAAGCTTCGAAAAGCTCGGGATATCTCTCCTTCATCTTGTCTTCCAGCTCCCAGGTTGCTTCTTCACGCCCATGGTGACTCCAAAGCACCTTTACGAGCGGAATGGACTTATTCATTAATTCCTGAATCTTGTGGTCTAAGATAGCTTCCGGCCGTTCTTAATACTGTAAGTCTGAGTTCAAAATAACTTCCTCCTGGCGGATCACGTGTCTAGGATCATAAACGTACTTTCTCAGCTGTGACACGTGAAACACATTGTGGATATTTTCGATACTCGGAGGTAGTGCGAGTCTGTAAGCTACTGGACCGATGCGCTTGAGTATCTCATAAGGTCCCACATAGCGCGTTCTCAGTTTACCTTTCACTCCAAAACGCACTATTCCTCTGGAAGGTGAAACTTTGAGGAATACTTTATCCCCCACCTCGAAACACAATTCTGCCCTTCTAGAGTCGGCATAGGACTTCTGCCTACTCTGAGCTTCCTTGATCCTTCCTCTGATTTGCCGGACTATTTCAATCATCTCGCTTACTACGTCCGGTCCGATAACTCTTCGTTCTCCTACTTCATCCCAATATAGAGGCGAACGACATTTTCTTCCGTACAAAGCCTCATAGGGAGCCATTCCAATTGTTGCCTGATAACTGTTATTATAGGCAAACTCAATCAGAGGCAAAATCGGCTCCCAACTGCTTCCTCGGTCTAAGACCATTGTCCTTAGCATATCCTCGAGAGTTTGGATTGTTCTTTCAGATTGACCATCTGATTGATGATGAAACGCCATACTAAAATTCAGGCGAGTTCCCAATTCTTGTTGTAAACTCATCCAGAATCGAGATGTGAACTTTGCATCTCTGTCAGACGTAATAGATTGTGGCACTCCGTGCAGTCTGACTATCTCTCGGACGTAAATCTGAGCCAACTTATCTGATCCATAGTTCACTTTGATTGGCAAGAAGTGAGCACTTTTTGTCAGACGATCCACTACGACCCATATCACCGTGTTCCCTTTTTGTGACTTCGGTAACCCTGTTACAAAGTCCATGGTGATATGTTCCCATTTCCACTCAGGGATGTCTAACGGTTGCAACTTCCCATACAGTCGTTGATGTAACACCTTAACTTGTTGACACACTAGGCATCTTTCCACGTATAAGGCTACATCCTTCTTCATACCGTCCCACCAGCACTTGGTTTTCAGATCTTGGCACATTTTAGTACTTCCTGGGTGAGCGGTATACGACGTATCATGAGCCTCGCTCAAAATCTCACTTCTCAACTCCTCACTGCTTGGCACTAAAATCCTGTCTCGGAACAGTAATGCATTGTCAGGTGCTTCCCGGTACTCTCCCACTGGCTTGACCTTCAGCTTCTGACGCAACTTCTCAATCTCTGCATCTCCTTTCTGTGCCTAAATGATTTTCTTTCTCAAATCCGGCACTACTGTCAAAACTGCTAAATCACACCTCTTCCTCTCTGAGGGCAATATTACTTCTAGGCTGAGCCTTTCAAACTCTCTGATTAACTTGGTTTCTCTCGTAAGCATACAGCCTAACTGTGCTTCTCCTTTCTTGCTCAAGGCATCTGCTACTGAATTTGCCTTGCCTGGGTGGTAATTGATCGTCAAGTCGTAGTCATTTACGAGTTCTAACCATCTCCTCTGCCTCATATTCAAGTTCTTTTGTTCGAAGAAGTACTTAAAATCTTGTGATCTGTGAATATGACACACTTCACTCCATAGAGATAGTGTCTCCAGATTTTCAATGCATGGACTACAGCTGCTAACTCTAAATCGTGCGTCGGGTAATTTACCTCGTGTGGTCTTAACTGCCTTGATGCATAAGCTATCACCTTACCGTCTTGCATCAATACACAACCTAGCCCTTTTTTCGAGGCGTCAGTGTAAACCTCGAAGTTCTTATTTGCCTCTGGCACAGCTAAGACTGGCGCAGTTGTTAGTAGTTGTTTCAGCTTCTGAAAGCTCTCCTCACATTCCTCAGACCAAACAAACTTCACACCTTTCTGCAGTAATTGGGTCATCGGCCTCGCAATCTTTGAGAAGCCCTCAATAAATCTTTGGTAATAACCGGCTAAACCCAGAAAACTGCGGATCTCGTTCGGTGTAGTTGGTGATTTCCAGTCCATCACTGTCTGGATCTTGGCTGGATCTACCTTGATTCCATCAGCCGACACGATGTGACCCAAGAATGTCACTTCTTTCAACCAAAATTCACACTTGCTGAATTTGGCATACAATTTCTCATCTCTCAGGGTCTGCTACACTGTTCTCAAATGCTGCTCATGTTCTTCTTTGCTCTTCGAGTAAATCAGAATGTCATTGATGAATACCAGCACGAAGTTGTCAAGATAGGGGTGAAATACTCGATTCATCAGATCCATAAACACTGCAGGAGCATTTGTCAATCCAAACGGCATTACTACGAATTCATAATGACCGTATCTAGTTCTGAACGTTGTCTTCGGAATATCCTCATTCCGGATCTTTAGTTGATGATACCCTGATC
Source organism: Plectranthus barbatus (assembly GCA_026898455.1). NCBI lineage: Eukaryota > Viridiplantae > Streptophyta > Magnoliopsida > Lamiales > Lamiaceae > Plectranthus > Plectranthus barbatus. The sequence goes on along the minus strand of JAPKLW010000371.1, from coordinate 120,948 downwards.
GAAGATCGATCTTGGAAAATACCTTTGCTCCCTTGATCTGATCGAATAGATCATCGATTCTTGGTAGTGGGTATCTGTTTTTCAGCGTTAACTTGTTCAGTTCCCTGTAATCAATGCACATACGCATTGACCCATCTTTCTTCTTCACAAATAGAACCGGTGCACCCCATGGTGACACGCTCGGCCTAATGTATCCCATATCCAACAGCTCTTGAAGTTGGACCTTCAGTTCTTGCAGTTCCTTCGGAGCCATGCGATACGGCGCTTTAGAAATTGGTGCCGCACTCGGTTCTAAGTCAATGGTGAACTCCACCTGTCTGTCTGGTGGTAACCCTGGTAGTTCCTTCGGAAACACATCCTCGAACTCTCTTACAATCAATACATCTTGCACCGTTAGCTCTGGTTTTTCTTCTCCTTCCAAGTATACCAAGAAGGCTTGATTCCCTGCCTTTCGCAACAACTTCGTTTCTTGTATCGCTGAAATCACGGGTACTCTCTGTCTCCTTCTGAATCCGTGCACAAACGTCTCCTCATTCCCTTGTTGTGGAATGATCACTCTCCTCTCCCTACACAAGATAGTCGCCTTATTTTCTGACAGCCTATCCATTCCTAGGATTATATCTACATCATGAATGTCCAGTACATTCAACTCTGCTACTTGGATCTCACTCTCGTCAAGCTTGATTTTCAAGTCTCGACACACTAAAGTAGAGATAGTGGTTTCTCCTGAAGGTATCGCTACGTTCAAGTTCTGACTATTCTTTTCTACCTTAAGTTCTAGTGCCTCAACACATGCAGATGATATGAAAGTATGCGATGCTCCAGTATCAAATAATACCATAATAGGTATACTATTAACGCATCCCATACCTGCCAGATTGCCATCATCCCGATTACCGTCTAAAGCATAGGCACGACCTCTTCTCTGTTGGCCTTCATCTCCCTGTTGGTTGCCCTATTGGTTTCGGGGTGGAGCTTGGTAGCCCTGTCTACCGCCTCCTCGGTTCCCGACGTTGCCTCTCCACGGCTGGCGGTGTCCTCTGATGGCTCTCAGTTGTTGATTCGTCGGCCTTTGGAAATTTGGGCGATTTCCTCCTCTTGCTTGGGGTGTGGCGCACTGATGAGCATAATGCCCTAGCCCGTTGCAGTTAAAGCATCTCACTTCCCCCCGTCGGCAATCCCCCAAATGTCTCTTCCCACATCCTGGACAGTTCTGCGGACCAATATCCCTCTGGTCACGCCTCGGGAATGGTTGAAGATTATTCATTTGAAGATTCTGATTGCCGTACCTCCCTTGGAAATTCTGCGGTCGGCCCTGATCTTGGCGCTTCTGGCTGCCTTGCCCTTGTACAAATTGCCTTGGCGGCTCCTCCCACTTCCTTTTCTAAGCTGGGGCTGGGGTTTGTACTTCCTGTGCTCCCCACTCAGGCAACCTCTTCATATTCCTGGACGCCTCAATATCCAGAGCATTGCTTAGCAGCTCCTGATAGCTCAGGCCCTTCATGGTCGCCAGCTGCGTGCGGATCTCCTCGCACAGACCGTCCCTGAACTTTTCCGCCATCTTCTATGGCGTGTCCGCTAGATGCGGCGCCATCTGGAGTAGCTCACCAAACTTGGTGTCATACTCCTCCACTGTTAGTTTTCCTTGCTCAAACAGAAAGAACTCCACTGCTTTCTCTTTCCGGTACTGCTTTGGCACGTACTTTTCAAACAAGGCCTCCTTAAACCTTTCCCAACTCTAATGGTCCCTCTTTGCCGGTGCAACTGACTTCACATACGTCTCCCACCATCTGTCTGCCTTCCCTTTCAGTTGATAAGACATGCAGTTGATCTTTTCTTCTTCAGAGCACCGCATGTGCTTAAAAATCTTCTCTAGTTCTCTCACCCAGTCCTCTGCAGCTGCTGGGCCTCCTGTTCCGTCAAAAGTGGGAGGCTGCTGCTTCCTGAAGGTTTCCACCCACTTTACCGAAGAGATTTCAGGTGCATTCCTGTGTGGTGGTGGGAATTGACCATGTTGATCGGCTGGGCCTTCGTCATCTGATATGATCTTGTACTCTTCATAGCCTTGATTGATAGGGACTTCCTCCCAGTTTGGATTTTCATATTCGGGTTGTGGGATAGCTCTCCCACGACCTCTGCCTCTTTGACCTCTGCCTCTACCTCGTCCATGGCCTCTGCCTCTGCCATGACCTCTTCCCCTTCCTTGATCGATAAACTCCATTATCTTCACTACAAAACAACACTTATTTAGCAATTCCATAATATCCTCTCACAATAGAATTCATTACATCCTGAAATCATGCCACCCATTCAATACTCACTCAAAAATTATAAATAATCAAAACCAACATTCAAAATCCCAGAGGTTCCATAAAATAATCATTAGTTATCCAAACCAGTCTCACATGTTACAATCCGATACAACCAGGAATACCAGTACCAATAATAATAAAGTTCAACAACGATTAAATCTCAGTCTCTGTCCCGAACATAATTATACATAGGGTACAACAAGCATCAATGAAATGTCCAAATCTGAGTAAAAACAATCAATAACAAGTCCGTACAACTCTCACTCGGATCCCTCAGATGGATCCTCCTCCTCCTCCTCATCGTCATCCTCCATCTTCATCGGCATCTTACCCTTGTCCTGAGCTGCCATCCTCCTACCTCGGCTGCTCTCAATGTCGCTGGATAGACAGATAGGTGCCTGTCTCGTCCCATAACCATAGGCGATCCCATGACCTCCGAACATGTCCTCATAGCCACTAGTGGTCTGCCTCGGCCACATCTCGGCACTATCCCAACCGTAGTCATGTACCGGCTTGGCCCCGCTGGGCTCTCCCAAATCCTATCGCGGCTGCTGAACTACGGGTGCAAATGGATCCTGATATCCATAAGGCAAGGTCGGATCCTGCTGCGTCGGTGGATACTGAACTGAAGCTGTGGAAAAGTCACACCATGTATATAGATCATACGCTCCTCACTGCTGTAACCCGGCCTGGGGTGATGCATATGCTGCTGCAGGCGTACTCGGTGTGGGTCGTACCCTCGTGCGCAATGTGGGATCAGATATTGGTGCATCCGGTGCCATAGATGGTGCCGGTGGAAAGGCTGGAGTCCACTGCGGTGAAGACTGATGCGATACTGCCTTGTAGTTCACATATCCCGAGGATCCTACTGGGTCAAAATAAGGGTCAACTGATCCTCCCGATCGGTGCTCTGATGGTACTACCATCTGTGCCATAGAAGATGAGGCGGGTCTAGGCCTCGACTGTGGCACCTCTCCTGTCGTCGATGCCTGTGTGCTCCACGAAGATGCTGGTGACACACCCTCAGCTAGAACTGCCTCCTGCATGAGCACTGCCATGAAAGTCTGAAAACTCCCTCGAGTACCTGTCCGCTGGTTACGGTGAACTCTAGCTAGCTCCAGAGTCCGACTGGTCCACCTCGATGGCATCAGCTCCGTAGTCCTCTCCATAGCCTCTGCATCTGTGATGCCCTATCCTCTCGCCTGTCTCCAAAAGTTCCAATACTCCATCAACGTGTTAGGTAGATTATCCTCTTCAAATGGTGGGTAGCTCCTAAAGTGAAAAGCTGCGCTCCTAGGGTCCATCTGCCATAACAACAACGTCAAACGATCAGTCCCATAGTCATAAATAATGCCAACGTACGCAACTCCGTGTCTCAGGACAACTACTGGTCTCCGATACACTATGCAGAGGGACTAACGGATCCTCGCGCAAAAAACACACTCACTCGAGTCTTGACTAACGTGCCAGGCTCCTTGTGCATTCTGCACACTTAACATCAACTAATATAGTGCATTTTGCACACTTACCAATTACTGGATTTTCCAGTTCACAGAAATTTTCAATTTCACAGCAAAAGGTCAAAGTTCTAAGTTCAATAGTCAGTTCCTTCGTTCTTACAACATTACACTACAGCTCATTTCAACTAGCACATCTATAGCCGTAATACCAAGGTTAACTGCTTGCAAAAGTTTAAATTCTTACTCAATTCAATCCAACTCATACTTTCTAGAAACAGGTCACCTAATTGGTGCCAATTGAAAACAATTTCAACTCCTTTAAAATAACAAAACTTTCTCAACTTAAAAATAAATTTACAGCTTTTATAAGAACTTTCTCCCAATTGAATATTTTTCAACCCATTTTCAAATTAGTGTTAGCAGTCTTGCTCAACACCAAATCAATTCATTTGAATTAACCCAACTTCCTTATTCCACCCAGAAACACAAATTTATTTCCTTTCTCACAACATTTTCAAAAGACTTACAATGTTTCCAAGACATTCAAATCATACTTAAATTGCAAGCAGGGGAAACTTTGAATTTTAAACTTTAAAGCTTTTAAACACGTACCTTAGGCGGCGCAAGATGGAGTAGGGTGTAAACATGAGCGAATACTTCACACGACTTTCAAAATCAAACACTTTAAGACTCGAAGTTTTCCTAAATACTTTAAAGTCTTTTAAAGCTTCAAAAACTGATGCTCTGATACCACCTCTGTAACGCCCCCAACTGACCTTCCCAATTTGGGGTCGCGTCACATTGATGTTTCAGGTTTTGCCAAACATTTATTTACTCAAGTAAGTAAACAAGCGGAAGATTTGAGTAAATAAAGAGAGATTCAGAAATAAAGGTAAATCGTACTTCGAGTCATAAATGAAGTAAAAGCATTTAAACAGTATTCAGATCTGGGAAGGAAAAGTCAGAGAGTGTAGCAGCGTGTATGATGCGCGGCGGAGATATGCATATGGAGATGCATATCTCAGGATCTATAAGTTTACAAAAATCAGCTGCTCCGTTTACACCCCTGCTCGCCCATCCATGCCGCTCAACCTGCGTATTTTAGAAATAATACGAGGGGATGAGTACTAACGTACCCAATGAGAAACATGCCCGAAAACATACATTATATAGGAGACATGCTATGCAACTCACACAGATAGACACGGGGTTTTGTTGAAAAGAACCGTGATATCTAAAACATTTTATTTTGTGCGCATCTAAATATGTTATTATATCTGTTATCATTGTTGTAACTGGAAGCTGGCCCACTTCCAAGCTACGATGATTAGTTAGGAATGATTTAACATTCAACTCACTATCATCTAAGTGCACTAATCTCGGATTACACTTTGAGATCCGATCGTATTTATAATCATTCACTTTCTTACAGGGTTTAAGGTCACTACCATTTCACCCATCACAATTCTTTCCAGGGTTTAAGGTCACTACCATTTCACCCAATTCACAATCACAAATCTCCCAATTTACTAAATGAGTTCTAGCGCAGTTATGGAACCTGGTTCTAAACTCATTAGTAATTCTCTCTGTCGATTCCCATCGACAGAGGACAGATATAATAACACAAAACATGCATAGCAATCTCAATTTAAATCAAAGCAGTTTTAACACATTTTGAAAAGGAAAACACACGTTTGATTTTATACTGAAATAGTTTCCCACCTGATAATTGGCTTAAAGTTTAGATGTCTTACCGCTAGTATGAGCTCAACTGACCCTTGCTTTCAAACTCCTACAAATAATTAGGGATACCCAAGTTAGTCCGAACGATATAGGACAAGACAATACTCGTATAACTTATCATGCTTCTAAAATAATATCGTAAACTCAGGAATCGAACAAGGTTTGAAAAGAATTCGGAGAAGGAACGAAAGTACAATACTCGATGTCAAACATTCTCTGTCTCGACCGAGTCGAGATTATCTCGGTCGAGTTGTCTATCTCGACCGAAACGCAGCCATCTCGGTCGAAATGGCTGCCTCAACCGAGTCATGACTATCTCGGCCGATCCTCTTATCTCGGCCGGTCCACACTTATCTCGACCGTGCTATCTGCCTCGACCGAGGTAGAACTATCCCGATCGAGTCGAGGCAAGATGCCTGCCTCGGTCGATAGGCTCATCTCGGCCGAGATGAGTCGTCTTCTCCGACAGTTCGCACGGCGAACCTGCAACTCCCAATTTCGGCCTCTCCGGCCGTTCGATCACGCATGCAATTACACATACAGACTCCCTAGACACTCTAGAACCTGATTCTAGCCTCAAAACTCCGATTCGAATCTAAAAATAGAGGTTGGAGGGAGGCTCATCGGAAAATGGTTACGAGTGGCGGCGTGTGGTGGTTTCCGGCGGTGTTCTGCACGTTTCAGACCGTCCGAAGCCTCACTATACGAAGGGGAACACATAAACATCGCCAAAACACGAATTCAAGCTCTTTATTACAAGATTTAGACTTGAACTCTCAAAAATCCGAGTTGGTAACCTCTTACCTTCTTTCTACGATAACTCCGTCCTCGCTCAACCCCACGATAGCTGCTTTAGCTCAAAACGAAGCCCGAAGGACGAGCTTTACAATGGTGGTGACGGCTTGTCAAATGGTGGCCGGAATCTTGCCGGAAAGTCGACGAGTTTGGAGGGTTTTGGGGGGGGGGTCTAACTTTTCTCTCTCTAACACTTATATTATAAGGTAGAAAAAGCTTAAATTATATCTCTCCCCCAATTTATATATATTCATTTCCCATATTTTATGTAACGCCCCCATCTGACCTTCCCAATATGAGGCCACGTTACATTGATGTTTCAGGTTTTGATGAGCATTCGAGATAATCCATTAAGAAAAGACTTAAATTAAAATAAAGATAGTTAAACATTTGTAACAATTCTTCGAGTCAAGTAGCAAAACAGAATTTCAGTCGAACAAACATTTAATATAAGGGAAGGGATTTTCAGAGAGTGTAGCAGCGTGTGTGTAACGTGATGGTGACATGTATATGGAGATACATGTCACAGGATCTTAATCTTTGCAAAACTCTTCACATCTCCATCTTACACCCCACTACCTCCATCCAAGCGGTTTAACCTGCACGTTTTAGAAATAACGCGAGGGCTGAGTACTTTCGTACCCAGTGAGAAACATGCCAAAAACATACATTATATAGGAAACATGCTATGCAACTCACACAGCTAAACACGGGGTTTTGTTGAAAAGAACCGCGTTAGCCAAAACATTTTATTTCACGCGTGTTATTTTAGATGTTATCATATCTATTTCAGGGTTGTAACTGGAAGTTGGCCGGCTTCCAAGTTACGATGATCAGTTAGGAATGAATAAACACTCAACCTACTGTCATCTAGAGTGCACTAGTCTCAGAAATCCTTGTTGAGACCCGATCGCTTATAATTCCACAATTTAATCTCCATAATCATTCTCATTCACAATTCCGCATTCATGTATAACAAATTCCACCTTATATCTTCCAGTTCCCATCATATGGAGTCGCTACGCCATATGTACTAATTGAGTTCTAGCGCAGTTATGAGAACCTGGTTCCGAACTCATTAGTTATTCTCTCTTGTCGTTGGGAAACGACAGAGGACAGATAATGATAACACAAAACAAGCATAGCAGCTTCATTTTTAAAGCAAAACATTTTACACACTTTAAAAAGAAAACACGCATTTTGTTTTATAGTTGAAATAGTTTCCCACCTCGTTCTTGGCTTTTAATTAGATGCCTCTTGAAGGTTGAGCTTAACGGTCCTTGCTTTCAGATTCCTACAATCAAATGGGGTTTATACGTTAGTACGATATATCTAGGTTAATGCATCGTAATCGTAAACCATTAGGACTTGAAAGAACTAGGATAGAATGACAAGTTATAACAGGATGAGCCTCTGTGTCGACCGACACAGATCTCTGTCGGTCGACACAGTCCTTATCGACTTGACTCTGTCGACATGCCCTAGTCGACACGACCTTATCGACCGACATATCTCTTGTCGACACAGCTTGTGTCGCTCACTCCTGTCGATCGACATAATCTCTGTCGATCGACAGGATCGGCTCGACATGCCTTCCTTCTTGTCGATCGACAAGGGTTTGTCGATATGCCTCCTTCAACAACATCCTGTCGATCGACAGACTTGGTTCGACGACAATCCCTCGATCGACCCCCTGTCGATCGACACAATTCCTGTCGATCGACAGGAGTCGTCTCTTCGCGGGTTCGCCGGAGCTGAACCTGCAATTCGCTATATCTCATGATTTCGCCGGCCGATCAAACATGCAATTGCATATTCGAGCTCCCCAGACCATGAGGAACACGAATATGGCTCTGAAACTCAGAATAACAACGAAAAAGAAAGACATGAACTACCTCACCGGAGCTCCTCCGTTCACGGCGGCGATTGAGGTTTTTCCGGCGTCCAAATGCTCCGTTCTTGACGTGCGAATACTCCCTACGATATCAGGAACACGAATCTGGGGTCAAAACACCAAAACTCGGCCGGAATAACAAGATTAAACTCAAAATTTCCGAAATTCGTAACATAAAACCCACCTCAACTTCAAACGGCGATAACTCTCTCGTTACTCGTCCCCTCAAAGCCTGTGAGTACTCAAATCGAAGCTCGAAACGAGAGCTATCGAATGGTGGTGGTGGTTTGCCGCGACGTCGCCGGAGTTGGTCGGAAAATTCGACGAAAACAGTCTGACGGGTTTGGGTGGAGGGAAGGGTTACACTTTCTCTCTCTAGGTTTATAATATATGGTTTAAAATTGCATAAATTCTATATATATGGCTGTATAATATAATCCCCACTTAATATATATACATGTATATAATCAGGTAATTAATCATAATTCCTCAATAATCTTAAGTTCTAAATCTCATGGTCCAACTTTAATAATCTAATACTTCCAACCTTAATCAAATCAATTCATTCAAATTTCAATAAAATATCCCAAATCTTGGTTGAACTCCAAATACTTCCCAACTTGGAATTAATATAATTCATCTTTCCAATAATATAACTTCAATATCTCAATCCAACTTTAATTAATTTACAATCGAAAGCTTCTCGATAAAAGAAATTCCTTGTATTAAATCCAAACAACTATTACAAGGCTAAAAAAATAACACGGGGTATTACATTTTATATATCATAATTATACATATACATACAAGTATACATATCTCTAATATGATAATCTCTATTTCATGATATTAATATAATTCATGAATAATTCTTCTCAATTTCAATAAATCTTGATAATTCCTTTCAAGATTAATTAAGTGACCAAGCTCAATCACAAGAATTAAATTTTCAATCATAACCAAATAAATCTCAATGCTTCTCAATTGAGAAAATTCCCTTGTTTATTAAATCCAAATAACTATTACAAGGTCAAATAATACACGGGGTATTACAAATATAATATAAATAATAGAAAAATATATTAATTTAATATAAGTAAAAAAAAAATTGGGGTTACAAGTGTACCCCCAATTCTTAATGTACATCCGCCCTGCTAAGACGCTTTCACCATTTGCGCTCGAATAAAATGCCTTGCAGACCCAAATATTTCAAAGTATCTTAAACTTGTGATCTCTTGATCACATGCAACATACTTTCACAACTTGCACCCCGGGTAGGCGCACATGTTATTATTTTGAAGATATAACCTATCTATTGCAAATATTGGATAGAGATATGATTTCTGGAAAGTAAATCCATTTGCAGGCGTGATTTTTGTCTCTCTCCAACATATTTCGTACACAAATCCGATTTTTTCATGCTTCCATCTAGAGTAAAAAAACCGCACACCAAAATGTCTTCAAAGTATCTTAAACTCTTGATCTCTTGATTATAGGTAAGATACTTTCACAATTTGCAGCTCGAGTGGGAAAACTTACACATGTTAATATTTTGAAGATATTACAAATATTGGACAAAGATCTTTAATTTGATATATAATACGTAAAAAAATAATTTAAATTGAGTGAGTTATGATTATTTAAAGTTTTATAAAAATTCTAGAGGAGAGAGAAAAATATAAATTTGGGAGATGTGATTCATGCTTCACGTGATTACTAAATTGTGGGTGTGAAAATTACTCTTATACCCAATAATGTAGTACGTTACATTAGATAATGCACCAAAAAATTTTCTCTTTCAATTTAAATCACGATCGTTGAAATCTTAATCTGAAGGCTAGGATCTGGCCTCATATAACATATGGAGATGTGGTAACCATATCATGCATCCATATATATATAGGAGAGTGATTATATGAGAACTCTCCTTACCATGTGAATATAAGAACCAATCTCGGCCATCCAAATTGGTGATCCAACACTCAAGACTAAATAATTTACGTCTAGCATTATAGTGTAGTAAAACATGCATTAAAGGGTAATTTTGTAATATTTTTCTCTCTCCTCAAAAAGCATCCTAAATCTTTAAATGACTATAACTCCTTCGATTTAGATTATTTTTTTCATGTATCATATATCAAATTAAAGGTAATTTAATTATCTTTCAAATGAAATCTCTATTGCATATGTTTCGATTTTAAAATCATCGTAAACAATGAAAATTAGTGATTTTATGTATAATTCTCGTAACAGTACACGAAATCTTATATAATGAATGAAGTTGCACAATATAATGCATGAAGTTATAGTATATAATGCAGAATATGATAGATAAAATGCAATATATTTTTTCATGCGAGATCAACAAAAAAATTAAAATTCATTATCTTTGCATACTGTAGAAAATATTGTAGTTGTTATAAATGTTGATCATAATTTTAATTATGTAATTTTTTTGTTATATTATATAAATGTATATTATTATATTATATAATGAATGTTTGTTAAGTATATAATGAATGTTTGTTAGATATATAATGCATGTCGATGTCAAAATAATGTGGTCCACGGAGTATCGATTCACCTTAAAAGAAGGTTCACACGATAAACATTCAAATATTCATTATAATAATATTTTAAATAGTTTGATGCACGAATAAGAATTTATATATGACAAAAATCTTTGAGAAAATTAATACTACTAATAGATATGTTTCAATCTAAAAGATTAGAGAATTTTCCTTATTTATTATTTTCTATATCAATTTTGATATGAATATCTTATATTTAGTGCATATAGTTCTATTTTTCTCTCTCTTAAAATTATAAATATCATAATTTTCTTAATTTGAATTATTTTTTAATGTACCAAAATATTATGATTTTATTATTTTTAAACTAAATCTCTATTGCACATGTTTAGTGGGAGTAAACTATGTAACTAATGAAAATTATTAATATTATGCACAAATCAAATAACTTATATATTATAATGTAAGTAAAATAATTTTGCTCTAAAATAAAAGTAATACACTATAGTTCCGATTAAAACATCATCGTAAAAAAATAGTGATTGTATGCATAATTCTCATAACAGTACACGAATTCTTATATGATGAATGCAGTTGTACAATATAATGCATGGAGTTATAGTATATAATGCAGAATATGATAGATAACATGCAACATGTTTTTTTTCAGCGAAATCATCATTTATCATTATATTTGCACTTGTTATGCATTATATAGTAATAACATACGCATTATAATGAAAGTAATATAATTTTTCTCTAAAATAAAAGTAATATCATATATAATCCAGGAAGTAATAATGTATAATGATAGTAACATTATTCTCAAATAAGAGTAATATCATATGATAATGCAGGAAGATGTTTGTTAGATATATAAGGAATGTTAGGTATATAATGCATGTTTCCTAGGTATATAATGCATGTTTCTTATGTATATAATGCATGTTTGTTAGATATATAATGTATGTCGAGGCTGAATATGCAAACATAATCTTAAATAAGTACAAAATGACAAAAATACCCTATAATGCAGGTTTTTGGAGATAAAATGACCGAAAATTTTAGTTAAATCCTGAGCGTTCATTCATCAAAATCAATGGCGAGGATTGGTTCTTATTTCTTATGGTAAGAGTGGTTCTCACTGGATCACATCCCTATATATATATATA
>JAPKLW010000371.1:94631-108941 GCA_026898455.1 Plectranthus barbatus | reverse complement strand
TATAAGAGATCATGTAAAAAAAAATCCATTGTAAAAAAATGAAGAATGAATCATGTTCATTAGATCTAAAAAAATCAATTATATTCAAACAAGCAACAACTAAAACACAAACAAGCAACGACCTGAATACAATTGAGCAACCTCATGAACACAATCAAGCATCTTTATCAATTTCTCACGTTAAGACCTCTCACCGAATCCGCTCCATATATATATATATATATATATAGGGGTGTGATCCCAGCATAAGTACTCCTTAGTGTCTTAAATAAGAATTAATCCAAACCACATAAAATTATGATCAACGGTCTATATTTAAGGTTCTCATTGTGAAATGTTTTGCATTTTTCCTTTTATTCACTGCAATTTAAGGGTAAAATTGTCAGACACAAAAGTTCCATAACCTACATTTAAGGAACTGATCGAAAATTAAGGAGGTTCAAATATAATGCTAGTAATTATTGATAATAAAATACACAAATATCTACTCTTTGATATAATTCACTAGCTGCATCTATTCGTTTGTGTTGCTCATTATTCATCTTATATAACAAAAAAAAGCAACAAGCATGGAACGAAAGCTTGCCCCCATGAAAAATACTTCTACTTCTGATTAGTGAATATTTCGAGTTTTTGGAATGTATGTCATTGAACTTTTTTATAGTTTTCAATGTTGTTTTTATGTTTATAAGTTGTTTTGCTGCATTTAATTATGAATCCATGTAGTTGCATGTTTGGTACAACTTTTTTTTGATATTTTAGGCTACAAGTTGTTGCAATAGTTAATTTGTGTGTCATGCAAATTTGTGCTGATATAGTGCATTTTTAAATACTGACTGCAATTTTGTTTACACTAACTGCAACTTTTAAATAATGCATTCTTGAATTTTGTTCACTACAATTTTGTATGGAATGCATTCTTAAGTTTTGGTGCATCATTTCAATAATTTTCTTAGGTTTAGTTACAAGTGTTTCTTGGTTTATTTGAGTGTAATTTAAAATACAGACTGCAATTAAAATCAAATACTGCATTTTTGTATACTGCAATGTTGCGTACTCTTACTGCATTTTTTAACTTTTTAGGTGTTAAATGAAACAGAGCATCAAATGATGATGACTATGATTTTCAGACTCTTGTACCGCAGTTTACCAGTACAAACCATCCTACAGCCATTGTCACAAGTAAATCTTCCGAAAAGAAGTTTCCTGAGTTGATAAGTAGGTGCAATCCAAAGTTATTAGTTGATGCATTGAATGAAATACATTTAAAGCAGAAGAAGTCAGTTTGTGACGTGGGATTTGGGGCCCTTTTTTATTTGAAGATTAAAGAGATTCCAAGTAAGTTAGCATACTGGTGTGTTTCAAGTTTTGATCCTAGCAGCTGCAGTCTTTTGCTCGCAAATTGGAGTAAAAAAATTGAAAGAAAAACAAAAAGATCCAGTAACAGTATGTTGGATGCATGGGCAAAATCAATAGAAAAAAATAAAAAGAATATTTTGCCAAATGATGAAATGAATGCAATGATATCTTATATCGAAGGTGCCGATTGGTTTAAGAAGAATTTTATTATTTTGGTAGAGTCATGTCTGTTCGAAAATTCAGCTGACGGATATGTGAAACCAAAAATCATGAACAATCTACATGATTTGTCAAGTGTGAAGGAGTAAAATTGGTGTTATCATATGATTGATACCCTGGTACGTTGTCATGGAAATTGGAATAAAAATGCCAAAGATAGATTCACGGTCCAACTCTATTTTTGATTGTAAGTTGTAAATTTTATAAATTTTTACATTATATTAATATCTTCGCTGAATATTTATTATCTTATTAAGCATATAAAATTTAAGCATTCTAATTAGGAGTTTTTCTTTATGTATTGCAGATCTTTTATGTGGATAAGGTCATAGATTCTAAACGGGACATTCAACGTTCTTTTCCTGCAATCAAAGGTTGGACAAGAAAACTGTTGAGAGCGAGGCAAAAAAGAGAAATGGAAAGTGGTGGTTCCGGGGGTGGACGTGTTGATGTTAGCTTTTCTCCTAATCCGAAATTGGCTCATGACGTTTGCTTTGGTTCCAAAATATATCAATGTGAGTTTTCTAGGGATTCTAAAAAGGAAGTAACACAAATGTCAAACACTGAAGCACATACGCATAAGGTTGTGACAACAACAATTGCATCTATGTCATTGCTAATAAAGTTGAATAAAGATGCACCATCATTTGTCAAAAATCATCTGTCTTACAAAGTAGCAATTGTAACTGCAAGAAAATTGGTGGATATTGCACCAAGTTCATTAGCTTCACAGGATGTACCTGAATTAACTGCAAATCAGGCTGCCTTAGAGGGGGAATGGAATGATCCAGAATGGAATAATCATTTGAATAAAATGATGGATTTGTGGGAGAGTAGGCAACAAGAGTTGAACACAAAATGTGGGGATCCTTCACTTAGTATAGTGTTGGGAAATCTGTCTAAGGTTTCCTTTCCCAGTAGCTTACTTGTTTAGATTATAGTTTTGGTGGATCAAATCCTAAGTCCTACCAGCGTCAGTTGTCTCTACATAGATCTGGTCTTAAATGTAAAGTCCTGTTTAGATCTTTTGAGTTGTAAGTCGCAGCTGATCAAGACTCATGCTGACACTGTTCACCAGCATGAGTAACACTTACCACTGGCTACTGTTCACCAGTTGGGAAAAGTTTCATCAGCAGGCGGCTGACAAAGACTCACGCTGACACTGTTCACCAGCGGTGAGAAGCGCATATGACTGGCTACTGTTCACCAGTTGGGAAGGGTTTCATCAGCAGGCGGCTGACAAACCTTACCAGGAGAATACGTGCTTACACTATTCACCAGCGGTGATTTCACCAGTCATGGGAGATTCCGAAAAGAGTTAACATCCAGACTTTTGGTAGACTTTGATTATGTCAGGGCAAGTCACCAGCAGAGACTGCCAGCACAAGATCACCAGAATGATCTACCAGTCAGATGTTACCAGCAGAATTCCAGATTCTCTCTCCCAGCGCCGTAGAGACAAGAAGAAGATTCTCTGAGGAATCGACTGACAAAGGATGACTTTAAGGAAGGATTACTTAAAGTCTATCAGTCACAAGACGCCAGTCTTATTCCTCGGACTGACTAATAGAGCCGTTCTGACACAAAGAGATCTGTGTCAGATAAAGCTGTCTAAGGTATGGTTCCTTCCGGAAAAACATACCTGCCGCCGTCAGAAGGACATCCGAGGTCTGACATCTTTCCGGATGTGTCCAAACGGCTAGAAAGTTTGAATCGGTTCCTGCGGCTATAAATACGTCGCAACCACCAACATTCAGAACTAATGACTCGGTTGACACATTGAATATTAAGATATCTCTGCTCAACCACCGAAAGAACTGAAGTTATTGCAAGAACGCATAAAGTACTTTCGAGGCTTTTCATAAAGCTTTCCGTGTGTTGATTTATCAAACACGAGACTTCAAGCTTCTAGCTTGTAAGTTAAAGATCTCACTTGGTGTTCTTTCTCCTTCGAGAGAGTTCACAGCAGCTCTTGTGCTTACCAGCACTCGAGTTATTACGGGCATTCTGCCGTAGAAAGTGTTACGTTCTTGGGAGAACTAAAACACCCAGCTAGCTGTGGAGGTTGAAGTGACGTGCTTGCACTCCATCAGCTGTGAAGAGTTGAAGAAGGATCCAGGACCGGGAGCGGTTGATCTAGTGAACTGGTGGACGAGGCATTCACCAGCTAGAGATAGATCGTAGGAGACCTGTACCTGATTACTCTTAGTGAAATTTCCAGTGCTTCGACTGGAGAGTGGACGTAGATCGATTGATCGAACCACTATAAAATCCTTTGTTATTTATCAGCTTTCTGCACTTCATTCATATTTTAAACCCAGCACTCAAGTGCTGGAGTATATTCTGAAACTGATATAATTGTGCAAACAAGGTTAAAATATTCTAAGTATTTTATCACCAGCTGACCAGTTGCCAGTTGTCAGCTGCGTACTGAGTAACCAGCACCAGCTGACCAGTTGCCAGCTGTCAGCTGTGAGTAAGAGCAAGTAGCGTGCAAAGAAACAATTAACTTTATTTTCGCTGCGTAACATATATACTCTGAAAAACCGGGACCAACAAGTGGTATCAGGCGCGGTCGGTCTTTCTAGACTGGTCGTACACTGAGTCGCTTAGGACCGAGATCCTAGTTTCCTTGCACTCTACTCTTTCTGTCTGTTGATTAGCTCAGGTACACAAGATGAATGTCCCGAAGCTGATGAACTACAATCCGGAGAAGCATGATATATGGCGAAAGAGGTCGTTCATTCAGCTGAAAAGCGTCTATCCGGAGATGAAAGACGTGCTGGAGAAAGGGCCGATCGAGATCACCAAGACAAGGCACCAGTTAGGAGATCAACCAGCTGCTGAGATCCCAAAACCTCCAGAAGAATGGAACGCTGAAGACAGGAGGCGGAATCAGCTGGACTCCGTTGCTCTCGATATAATCCTATCATCTCTCCCAGAACCGCTGATGGAGGAAGCCCTCCAATTTGACACTGCCAAAGATGTCTGGGACTACATTGATAGTCTCTGTACGGAGACAGATCAAATGAAGCGCAACAAGTTGCAAGTTGCGGTGGACAAATACGAGTCATTCCAGATGCTGACTGGTGAAACCATCAAGGAGATGGAGGCTAGATTCAATGCCATAGTCAGCGAGCTGAAGTCTTTGGACAAGGAGTACTCGAATGCAGAGCTAAATGCAAAGATCCTGTCAAAGATGCCCAAGGAGGACTGGTTTGTGAAGACCACATCTCTTAAGGAGAAGGATCTATCCAAGATGACTCTCAAGGAGCTATTTGCTCAGCTCCAAGCACATGAGTGGGATATCCAAATGGTGAACAAAAATGAAGCCATTCGGACCGTTGGATCTCCCAGCATCAAAACACAAGACGAAGCCTACTTCGTCAAGAGGGATTTCAAGTGGAAGCACAAGAAGCCTTTTCATACTGACAGACCTGCTGGGCCGCACAACCAGCAGAAAGAGATCCCTTCCCCATCAGGATCTAACTCAAAAGGCAGCGAGAGCTCTATCGCAGACCTTGAGCAACAAATGAAGAGACTGGCTGTTCTTCTGGAGAAAGCCAAGTCGAAACAGGGAGTATCTCTTAGCTCAACCGATGGAAAATTCATCAAGAGAGCTCCCCGCGCTTGTTATCAATGCCAATCCCCTGATCATCTTAAATTTGAATGTCCACAGGTGGATAAAGATGAGCGGGAAAGGCTGAAGAAGCTCTTTGAAGAGCGTGCATCCAAGGCCGTTGCTAAGGCGATGCTGACAAGGACAGAGGTTCCTGATATACCTGACCATGATGATGGAGAATATGCGTCAGATGAAGAGTCAGAAGAGGAAGCGCTACTGGCGCTGATGGTAGCTTTCGGAGAGGAAGCACATGAAGAATTTGCTGACATTGAGGAGGAACAAGCACTGGCTGCTGACGACCAGGTACAATCTGTTCCCTCATTGCACATCATGTCTCCATACATACTAGACGATGCTGAGTCGCATTGCTCCGACTCAGAAGCTGTCACTATAGACATTCTTCAACAAGAATTTTTGAAATTTTATGAAATAAAGAATGTCTTGGCTGGCGAAAACACCTCGCTAAAAAATCAGATTTCTATTTTGACCAGTGAGATTGAAAAATCTAGGTCACTCGGTGTAAAGTTAGCCACTCTGAAAGAAACTCACTCAGATTTGCTCAAAAATTTTGAAATTTTAAAAACTGAGAGAGATACTTTTCAAAAAATTGTCCTTGAGCAAGAAAATAAAATAAATTTTTTGAATAAAGGCTCCAAGGATTTGGAAAAGGCTCTAAGTCATTGGAGAAAGCCGACTGATAAGTCCGGGTTGGGATTTGAAAAGGATTTGAGCATAAACCAACCCGAACTCACAGCTCATAAGGGTAAGGGCAAACTGGTAAATGCATCAGCACCAGCTGGTAATACCAGTCAGTCCCGTATGGCTGATCAGCACAGGAATAATAAGACCAGATACATAGGTGAGTCATCACGACAAAATCCTCAACTGGCAAAATCCTCTGCTGACAGGACGCCAGCACACCCTAAGACGCAGACTAAGCCGAATCATTCTAAGGCAATGAAGTCAGCGTCAGCTTCCAGTGGAATCCGATAGCCAGCACCAGCTGTCAAGAGAATCCACGCACAACCTCGTAAGTATGCCAGTCACCAGCATACTTACAAGGAATCCAAATCTCAGAGTAATTCTGAGAGAAGGACAATACCTGATAGGAGGAATACCTATCGGAGGCCTGAGCCCAATCACAAGTTTTCTCAAAGGGCTGTGAAGGCTAGCCATGGTGGTCCACACTTCCAGAGACCACGAAGGCAACACAATGCACCGGAAAAACATTTCCGAAGCTCTCAGCGGAAGCCTACTTCCAAAGGAGATACACACACAGCCACACCTTCCCAAACCAATCTCATGCATTATTTCAAAAGGAAGGGAAAGGCTGCTGATGATATCAGCAAGGATAAAACCAAGCTGAAAATCACTAAAGTCTGGATTCCGAAAGGAATTATCCAGCGATCTAACCCTGCAGGACCCGCAGATGATCGGGGACCTAAATGAATTCCATCTCTTTCTTGCAGGAACTAGGTCATGCAACACAGCTTCAGAGGTCG
Source organism: Plectranthus barbatus (assembly GCA_026898455.1). Taxonomy (NCBI): domain Eukaryota; kingdom Viridiplantae; phylum Streptophyta; class Magnoliopsida; order Lamiales; family Lamiaceae; genus Plectranthus; species Plectranthus barbatus. Next base: position 102,239 of record JAPKLW010000371.1, on the reverse strand, counting down.
AGAGAGTGGACCTTAGATAGTGGGTGTTCAGCTCACATGACTGGTGAAGAGGATCTGTTTGCAGATCTCATTAAGGTCAAAGGACCTCCAGTTATTTTCGGTGATAACTCTAAGGGCAGAGTTATTAGCAAGGGCTGCATCGAGAAGGACGATGTCAGAATTATAAATGTATCCCTTGTCACCTCTCTCAAGCACAACCTCCTGAGTATCAGTCAACTGTGTGATAGTGGCTACACAGTTCACTTTGGGAAATCAGAGTGCCAGATCAAGGACGAGAAGACTGGCGAGATCAAGCTGAGAGGCATTCGGAACGGAGGACTTTATACCGTTGACTGGCAAAGCGGGAAGACAGATTCATGCTTCGTGGCCACCAGTACTATGGAAACTAACTGGTTGTGGCACAAAAGGTTGTCTCATCTGAATTTCAGAACCATCAACTACCTGGCCAAGCATGATCTTGTGGAAGGACTTCCCAAGGGAGGATTCAAGAAGGAAGGAATTTGCAAAGCATGCCAGCAGGGCAAGCAAACTAAGAAGTCCTTCAAGAACCAGTCGCCAGTCTGCCCCAGTACCAGTCGGGTACTCGAGTTGCTACATATGGACCTCTTTGGACCAGTAGCACCTCAAACCATTGGAGGAAGACGTTATTCGCTGGTGGTAGTCGATGAGTACTCGCGCTATACCTGGGTAAAGCTTCTCAGATCCAAGGATGAAGTGAAAGTCATTCTTCCAGATTTGATTGTCAAAGCACAGAAACAGAGAGAAGCTATGGTCAAGCGGATTCGGTCAGACAATGGGACGGAATTCTGCAACAGTCTGCTGATGGATTTTTGCGCGGAAGCTGGCATTAAGCATGAAAGATCTGCACCAAGGCAACCGCAGCAGAATGGACTGGCAGAACGTAGGAACAGGACGCTGAAAGAAGCGGTCCGGTCCATGCTGGCAGAATCCGGCTTAGGACAGAGTTTTTGGGGAGAAGCGTTGGTGACGGCTTGCTATACTCAGAATAGAAGCGGGATCAACGACAGACTCCAGAAAACTCCCTACGAAGTTTACTTTGGTCATAAGCCTTCTATAGCTCATCTCCGTGCTTTCGGTTCACCATGTTATGTCCATAATAATGGTAAGTCGAAGTTAAATGCTTTTTCGCCTAAAGCTGATGAGGGTGTCCTTGTTGGATATGGACATCCCTCTCACAAGGGCTATAGAGTATTTAACAAGACCACCAAGCTTGTGGAAATAACATGCAATGTTGTTTTTGATGAAGCTACTTTAGTGCGCAGGACATTACGACAACTGGCTGAAGATGTTCCTGAGGTCCATGATGTCGTTGATCAGTTGGGCAGGAATTCTTCCAATGCTCAACCAACTGGTTTGACTAGACCTATGACTGGATCATCTTCACAACCAGTATCCTCGGTTGCCCATCAGCAATCCGGGAGGGTCGGTGATGTAATTGACCTTGCTGAGACCTTACACTCAATCTCCCTGAGTGGAACTGGCAATAATCCAGGGGGAACTCCGTCTGGAATTTTCGAACCAGAAATAGCTGATGAACCAGCTGGAGTGGATGCACCAGCTGACGGTGTAATTACCGCAGAAGGATCAGGAGATCAGTCAGAGAGTGAAGCTGACGATGAGGAAGTTCCGACTGGTGAAGGTCAACCACCAGTTGCAATTGCTGCTCCAACTGGTGAAGTTCTGGAAGCACCAGTCATCAGGACAGAAGAACCGACGCCAGCAGATTCTCATCTTCCCAAATGGCTGAGAAATCACCCATCCGATGCTATTCTCGGTGATCCAGAAGTTTCTGTTCAGACTCGACACGGCAGTGCGCTCCTGACTTGTTTTATTTCTCAAATGGAACCTACTTCCATAGGAGTAGCGCTAGAATCTGCCGATTGGATTAATGCCATGCAAGAAGAGCTTGCAGAATTCACTCGCAACAATGTTTGGGACTTTGTAGAGAGACTATCACATCAGTCAGTGATTGGCACCAAGTGGGTTTTCAAGAACAAACGAGATGAGAATGGCATTGTAATCAGAAACAAAGCTCGTTTAGTCGCCAAAGGTTACAAGCAATGTGAAGGCATCGACTTCGACGAGACCTTCGCACCAGTTGCAAGAATGGAGGCGATACGGCTGTTTCTTGCATATGCAGCGTATCATGGATTCACAGTATTCCAAATGGACGTGAAGAGCGCCTTCTTGAATGGCGAGCTAAAGGAGGAAGTATATGTCGAACAACCTCCAGGCTTTGAAATAGGCACCAAAGTGTACAAGCTGAGAAAGGCCCTGTATGGATTGAAACAGGCGCCCAGAGCTTGGTACGAGACGCTATCACAGTTCCTAATCAGTAATGGATTTAGGAAAGGGAAGATCGACAGGACTCTATTCATCATCAAGGATGCTGATGATATGCTAATGGTGCAGATATATGTCGATGACATTATATTAGGGTCAAAGAATATGTCTCTCTGTGAGAAGTTTTCTCAACTGATGCAGAACTCATTCCAGATGAGTATGATGGGCAAATTAACATACTTCCTAGGACTCCAGGTCCAGCAGTCAGCTGATGGGATTTTCATTAATCAGCGGAAGTATGCCAAGGACCTAATTCAGAAATATTGCCCAGAGAAGACTAAGGCTCTCAGAATACCGATGAGCACCAGTTGCCAGATCTTTCTTGATGAAGAAGGAGAATCAGTTGATCCTTCCAGCTACAGAGGTATTATTGGATCACTTCTCTATCTGACAGCCAGCAGACCCGACATTTCATACTCAGTCGGAGTGTGTGCCAGATATCAAGCCAATCCAAAGAAGTCACACATGGAAGCTGCTAGGAGAATAGTGAAATACCTCAAAGGAACTGAATCACTTGGCTTATGGTACCCCAGGAATGATGAGCTTACACTCATTGGGTATTCAGATTCAGATTTTGCTGGATGCCGAATAGATAGAAAAAGCACCAGTGGTACGTGTCAGTTTCTAGGACACAAGCTAATCAGCTGGTTTAGCAAGAAGCAACACTCAGTTGCTACATCTACTACTGAGGCTGAATATGTTGCCGCTGCCAGTTGCTGTGCTCAAATTCTCTGGATCAAGCAACAACTGGAAGACTATGAAGTGGACACTGGATGTGTACCCATCTATTGCGACAACAGCAGCGCTATGTGCATAACGAAGAATCCGGTTCATCACTCTAGAACCAAGCACATAGACATCCGACATCATTTCATAAGTGATCATGTCGAGAAGAAGGATATCAGCGTAGAGTACATCAGAACTGACGATCAACTGGCTGATATCTTCACCAAACCTTTGCCAGAAGCAAGATTCAAGGAGTTGTGCATCAAACTCGGTCTTATGGAGATTGATGCGAGCCCTAATGTTGAGGAAGAATGAGTCCCAGCTCTCATTCCGTTCTTGATTTTCTGAAGGATGCTGATTAAGACTAAGTCCAAGCTCTTAGTCTTCATGTTTTCTTTAGTGGTGGCTCAAAACCACAGGTGGTATCTACTGGCAGAACTTATTCCATAAACAACGAAGGAAATGAGTCCCAGCTCTTATTTCGAATTTGCCAGCAGTCATGCACCATCAGTAGAAGTAAAATTGGGTCCCAGCTCCCAATTCTAAGCAATGATGAAGAAGTGAAGAGAAGATTATGCGGAATGAATTGAGTCCAAGCTCTTAATTCTTTCAATCTTTCAAGTTGTCAGCAGACAACTGGTGATATATCAACGACTGGTGAAAATTGAGTCCTAGCTCTCAATCTTACACGGGAACCAGTTGTGAGTATCAGTTGTCGACTGATAAGAAGGCCATACTGGCAGGGGGAAGTATGCGACTGGCATATACTATTGATGACCAGTTGAGTCCCAGCTCTCAACTGACGATCTCTTGAAGTCCAAGAGTCGTGCCAGCTGTCGCAGAAATGGCGGGAAAGGTTTAAGATTGGTATTGCGTGTGCATATCTTCGAATTTAATGCGGCATTTAATGCCACATTTAATGCGCACAGTGACTGCGCGGTCAAAAGCACATTTGCGAACAATCAGAGAGCGCCATGTCAGCAACACGGCGTAGCCCAAGTCAGCACGACCACCCACGTCGCCACAGGGAACCGGGCCCTGCTGATGACCATTGATTCTCACTTTCTGAGAATTCATCTCGGTCGTTTAATCCTGTATGGCCTTAGTATTTATATCCGACATTCTTCTCGGATAAACCTTTACGTTTCCTTTACAATCCGAACATTTTTCTTGTCCATCTTCCAAAAATTCCCTGCATTCAATGGCATCTTCATCCAAACCGGCTGCTGATAAATCATCTTCTTCTACTGAGTCCTTAGACTTACCTTTAGCCGAAGCCCACATGCCTACTTTTACTGGCATTGTAAAAGAAGAAGATATTGATTATACCTATCCATTCAGCAAGCTTGTTTCGCTGAATAAAGCAGCCACCCGACATCGCCTCTCTCACGCACAGATTCGCACAGCCCAAGTTCAGAAGGAGAAGATTCTGAACGACAAGCTGGCGGAGAAGCACCACGGCCCGGAGCTGATGGAGATGATAGATCATGAGCAGCTCCGCCCGTATTTGACGGCGACTCCCAGGACGTTCCATCCACATATGGTTGCCGAGTTCTACGCTCGAGCAGTCATCGCTGACGACCGGAAATCATTTACCACATCGGTGTTCGGACACCTTATCACTGTCGACGCCGAGTACCTCGCCAACATCTTTGGGATGAGGAATGAAGGAGAGGAAGTGGCGACGTATCATAGGGATGATACGCTCGAGTTCCAGCGGAGGTGGGAGGAGTGGAAAAGGGAGGAGGTGACCGTTTTTAAAACGGGGATGAAGAAGTCAGAAATGGAAGATTTCTGGCAGATGGTGTGTGACATTGTAGTGCGCATGCTACAATGCGAGGTCGGCTCGTACGCCGAACTGAGCTTGAGAAAGTTCTCTGTCATGTGCGCCCTGGCAGACGGCATACTGGGCAACTGGGCCGAATTCTTCTTCGGCCGACTGCTGGAGAATGTTGAGAGGAATGTCACCGTGAAGACTGACGGGAAGTTTCTTCACGCAGTGTCATTCGGGCTGAGGATCAGCCACATACTGGAGGTAGAGATGGGGGACGACGTCGACCAGGGGGAGCAACTGGTTGGATCAGATTTCATCCCAGCCACAAGGGTGAAACTGGCTGTCCCCGACTACAAGAAGCCACGCCGACTGAAAGGGAAGACGGTTGTGGACCCCGATGAGTCTGTTTCAGAAGAAGATGCAGAACAGACATGGGAGGAAGTACCAGCGGTGGCTCTCCCACTGCCAGCTGCGGCCAAGGATGAGCTGAAAAGGAAGCTAGAGGTTGAATCCTTATTCACCTCTATGGAAGAAGCAGTGGAGAAGGCAACCGGCATACATCCTCGGGCATCAGCACAAGTGCCAGCCCCCAGGGTCCCTTTAAGTAAGAAACCCAAGACCCACCAGCGCCAGCAGCCCCAGCCAGCTGCTGCCCATGACCCTGCGTCAGGGAAGATCTCAATTCCAGTCAAGAGGTCCATCTTGGGACTGACTGAGGAGGAGACCATCGAGAAGATGACCCGAAAGAGGAAGAGGGTCCAGACGAGAGCTCAGAAGCTGGTGGAGCAAGCCAAGTAGGAACAACAAGCTTCCATTGTGAGGAAGAAGCAGGCTCAGGCAAGGCTCAAGGCCTTGGCCGACCAGCGGAAAAGGGAGGCTGAGCTGGCAGCCCGCGATGAAGCCTTTGCAAAGATAAAGGCTGAGCATGACTCTCAACGTCAGGCGCAACTGGCGGAGCAAGTGCATCAGGTGGTAAAGGGAAAATGGGAAGTTGCCCGAACTTCAAGTGACATGCCACCAGCACCAGCTCCAGGCCAGATCCTCTCTGAAGAATCCTTCACGCGCCTGATGGTCATGGGAACTGAGGAGGACGTACTATCTCTTGTAGATATGTACCAGCCTGAGGAGGATGTGCCTCAAGTCCCTCCACCCGCGCAAGGGGGTGGTGGAGGTGAATCTGAAGACCCACTGGCCACGCAAGGGGGTGCCAGTGGAGGAGTTGTTGAGCGGGCGACCACCCCGGACAAACTGGCGAGTTTCTCTGATGATGAAGAAATGCCAAGGGCTGAGGAGCCAGCTGCTCCAGCTGAGGAGGTGATACATCACTCCATGGTGCAGAGGATGGAGCCCAGGGATCTATTCCCTAATTTTGAAGACGTGGCTCGTCATCCTGCCAGTCGTCCAACTCCTTCAGAAGCTTCTACATCTTCTGGACGACCAGCAGCATCCTCCCCAGCGCCAGCACGACATGTGCGACATGAAAGGAGGCCATACTTGCTCTGTATCCAAGAGCATCAGCTGATCGATGAAGACATCTTCCGCTCGAGGGCGACAGGGGTACATCGGTGGGAGCACCGCGGGGCGATGGCGTTTTAAAATTCACGAGTGCCTGAGCCATCAGCATTCAATATCATCCCCATCAGCGGACTCCCCCACTAGTCGGTATACGCTTCGAGGATCTATGACTGGTGTCTGCCCCTGCAGCCGATGGAGTACTTCAATTCCACTCTCTATGAGTATGCTGAAAACATCACGGCGGAGGTGGAGAATGCCGTTGATGACGAGATGATAACCAGCTACCGAGGACTGTGGAGGGTGAATCCGGAACTATTTCTGGAGTTCCGGAGGTGGAGGATCTTCGACCTGTGCCAGCGCCAGCTGACAGTAGAGAAGCGCGCTGTTCTGTATGCCAGGCTAGGGCTTGGTTACTGGAGATCAGAGGAGGCGTGGGCGAATGCATTCATGGATTCTGATCCTGAAAGTCACCAGCAGCTGTCTACCAGGCGAATCAAGCGCCGTTTGAGGAAAATTGCAGAATTCAGACAGCTGACTGGGACTTCTGGCCTCCCTAGGCCAAAAATGGTTAAGCTACCATTCCTCCAGTTCCAACCCACCAGCCGTGGATACCAGCTGATCTACGCGCTCCGCCGCTTGAAGGTGCTCACCGCTCTCCCCAGGATCCCTCCCTATTTTGCTATTCTTTTTGATATGGCTGCCAGCGCTCTGCTGGTAGACCACATTGTGGAGGAGGATCCCTCCAGAGGTTGGTGGCTGACCACTGCCGTCCCATCTGTTCCTATGGTTTTGGGCGATCTTGTCCCTTATCATGAGGACTGGCAGCTGGTGGATTTCACAGCCCCACCTGTTTTTGAACAAGGCCCGCCAGCACCAGCCGAGGTGCGCGCGGAGGAGCCAGCAGCAACCGAGGTGCCCGCAGAGGAGCCCGCCCCAGCGCAGGTATCAGCTGAATCTGAACCAGTAACGGCTCCTACCGCACCTGATGTGCCTTCCTCTTCCATGGAAGTATCAGCGCAGCCACTCTCAGAAATTCATCCTCCTGCGCAACTTCTTGCCTATATCGACGCCAGGATGGATCAACGCTTCGCCACTTTCCAAGCCGATGTAGCGCAGCAAATGGAGTCCGTCACCGCCGGTGTTGCCACCTTTTTGGCGCGGATCCAAGAGGGGGAAAGTGCGCGAGCACTGGCTGAAGAGGAGAGGGCCAGAATCGTTGAGGAGGAGAG
>JAPKLW010000371.1:37727-79919 GCA_026898455.1 Plectranthus barbatus | reverse complement strand
ACGTGCGATTTTCATCCAAAACTCCACCAAAATTGCTCGTTTATGCCTAAAACCTATCCTACACACATCAAACACACAAAACACGAAAACACAACCAAAATACGACAAAAACATATGATACAGGAGTAAAATAGCCACAAACAAGCATGTACACATATCAAAATATAGGTCATTTTACGCACGTATCAAGTAACATAAGTCTTCGACGTAGTAATATCCAAGCATTTGAAACCCTTGTGTTGCGAAGAATACCCAGTGAAGATGCAGGGAATGCTGCGAGGAGAAAATTTGTTTGCAGCATAGTCGCGAAGACAAGGATAGACATGACAGCCGAAAGGATGAAAATTCCCATAATTTGGAGGAGTGCCAAAGAGAACCTGAAACGGAGAGAGACCATCCAAAGGAGCAGCTGGAAGGCGATTAATAATATATGTAGCAGTAGAGAAAGCATCAACCCAAAAGTGAAGCGGAAGGTGAGATTGAAACAGTAAAGTGAGACCCGTTTCAGTTAAATGACGATGCTTACGCTCTGCGCGACCGTTCTGAGCAGGCGTGTAGGGGCAAGAGAAGGTATGATGAATCCCTTTGGAGTAGAAGAAATCACGAACTTGATGATTAGTGAATTCTGTACCTCAAGCAAATTGATTCTCGACCAGAGAAACAAAAATCTGTAAGTGAGCAAAAAAATCCAATTTCCGATGCAGTGGATAAAACCAAGTAAATCGGCTGAAGTCATCAACAAAAATAGCATAGTAACGATAACCAGAGGAAGAAGTAATAGGCGCAGGGCCCCATAAGTCGCAGTGAATAATGTCTAAAACACAAGAAGAACGTTTTTCATTTATCTGAAATGGTAAACGAGTGCTTTTCGCACTTTGACACGGAGAACAAATTTTGGGTGTAGGTAAACACGAACTAACTGAAATATGACCTTGTTTACATAATAAGGAAATAGAATCAAAAGACACATGACCCAAACGACGATGCCATAATTCAAAAGAAGCACGCAGAGCATTTCATTTAAGTTGAGACAGAAACGACTGCTAAAAATGATCAAGGGTGTAGAGACCCGCATTACGACGACCTCTGGCAAGAATTTCCTTTGTTTGGCGGTGCTGAATAGTAAAATACTTGTTAGAGAATAGAATATCAACCGGATAATCAGATGTTAATTTACTGACGGATAATAACTTCTTAGATAATGACGGAACAACCAAGACATCAAGAAGTTGTAGAGACGGTGAAAACTTAGAAGAGCCAATATGAGAAATAGGTAAAGAAGCACCATTACCGACTACCACATGATCAGAGCCGGAATATGGCTGTGCGGAATCAAGACCGCCAATATCAGGAGTCATATGCGCGGACGCCCCTGTGTCAACATACCAGTCGGAAGTACTAGCCGGCGATACAGAGCACTGAGAGTTAAAGGCTTCAGCAAGATTAGCTGTGGGAGCGCGCACGTAGCGATCAGGACAATATGTGGCATAGTGACCGTCTTGACGACATATCTGACAATGAGGTGGCCTGTTATTCTTGGATCGACCACGACCGCGTTTGGAGTTGTTGTTGTTATTGCCAGACTTGCCGGAATTTTTTGAGCCACGCCCGGTTGACTGATTTTGGCTATAGAAGGCTGCAGGAGAGACAACACTAGAGTCCATAGAATCCTGAAAAATAGAAAAACTTTCCGCCTTGGACACAAGATCACGAAAGGACGGAAGATAAGTAAGAGCCATTTGAGCAATAGAGAATGATGAAAAAGCAGGACCAAGACCACGAAGAAACCAGTGAGCTTTATCGGTTTCATCAACAGATCGACCAATAGCCACCAATTGATCGCATAAGGATTTAAATTCCCTGGCATATTCAGAAACGGAGCGCGAGCCACGTTTAAGAGTCTGTAGGTCATCCTTGAGATGGAGTTCGTGGCTTTTAGACTTATTGGTGAAAGCCGTCTCCAATGCAGTCCAAACAGCACGTGAAGTAGAACAACCAAGTACTTCGGCCATGGCCTCCTCGGAAAGAGTAGAAAGCAGTAGACTAAGTAACTTTTGATCTTGTTGCAGCCAATAGGCGTAGGCAGGGTTAGGTGTAGTCGTGCCAGGCGGAGAAGAGAGAACCGAAGGTGGAGGGTTCGTCGAACCATCCACAAACTTCATGAGATCCTGACAAGTAAGAAGCGGCACCACCTGAGAGCGCCATAAAAGAAAATTAGATGAAGATAACTTAATTGTTATCATATGAACAAGCGTCGACAGTGGAAGGGGATCGCTTGACGCCATGGCAACGTATGCACAAATGTGCGAAATCTGTTCGGCAAAGAAACAGAAGCGTAGGCGAAGGAAGGAAGATGGCTGCGCAGAGTTGCCGGCGTGTTGCTGCGGCTGAGGGTGGTGGCCGTGCAGAGGTTGCGGCAGCAGGGTGGGGGCCACTTAGGGTTTGCGGCAGAAAGGGATGCGGCTGCTTAGGGTTGCGCTGTGAGAACGAGAGAGAGAGGGCAGGGGGAGAGAGGTTAGGATCATATCAAGCTGATACCATGATAGGGTTTCAATATTTGCCTTATTAACAATCTTTATTGATGCAAATATATATAGAGGTTACAAAGATATGAAAACGATATGAAAAGATATACGTAAACCCTAGATTTACATAGATATAAAGATATGAACAAATCTTGCTAATAGGATGTTAACATCAAAGAATTTGAAAGAGTAAATATTTCATCTACTCAATGTTTTTTTCATATTTACTTTAATAGTAATGGGTCGAATAATAAGTTTAAATAAAACAGGAATGATGTTTTGTACGACGATGATATTGTGGAGCTCACTATAACAGAACTTAAAACATTTGAACCATATTCTCTTCTTTCTGTTGGGATTATCGATGGTTGGAGTTCATATCTGAACTTGCAAGAAAGCTTAAAATCATCTGAATCTCCGAGCAGATTCTTCTTTACCACTTACCCATGTGCAAGATTTTGAGCAATGTTAGTATTTCATTAATAATGTTGTGTACTTGTTGTAATGTTATTTTTTTTAAAAAAAAAACATTCAGAGTTTCACAATAGTCAACAGTCCAGCAAATTGGAACGGGTAGCAAATTGCTGAGGCTTTCCACGAAAGTTTGGAGTCGGAGTTGGAGAATGTGAAAGGAATAAAGCTAAGCAAAGTAGACATGGTATTTTTTTGTCGATTAATCTCAATTATTTTTTAAGAGATTAGCTGAAGTATTTATTGAGAAATTTGATTTCAGGTATTCTGCGTATTTCAAACCTTCACTTTCGATAGCCATGACAACAACCGTACTCTGCGTAATAGAAACCTTTCGTTGCTGCCGAGAAGTCTTTTTGTGTAACTATTCTTGTTTGTGGCAAGCAAGTCTTTATATGAATTATGAATGTATCCCAATTCCCACAACTATAATGGGAGAATACGTGCATATATTTATGTTCATGTAATCAGCAAAATTATAGGATAGAAATAAATATGGAACATGTAAATTTACTAATTACCCCTTTCCCACATTAATTAACAATAAATAAATTGAAAAAAATAAAAATCTCTCAACCGGATCAGAATATTTAATGAATCCAAGTTGGTTCTCATTTAACATATAAGATGCAGTTAATATATGAACATGGCTATATAGAATAAATCATGTCCATTAGATCTGAAAAAATCAATGGTTTATATTGAAACAAGCAACAATTAAAACGCAATCAAGCAATAAAATAATCAAGCAACAACTAAAACACAACCAAGCAACGACCTGAATACAATCAAGCAACCTCATGACGCAATCAAGCATCTTTCTCACTTTCTCACGTTAAGACCTTTCTCAACGGATCCGCTCCCTATCTATATATATATATATATATATATATATATATATTAATTGGTCGATTTATAAATAATTTGATGGATTTTTATTTCTTCATAAAAATTGATTGAATATAAATTGATGGATTTTAACCCAAATTGATCAATTTGATCGATTCTCACAAAAATCAATGAAATGTTTATAAACGATTAGGACCATTTAGAAAAAACAAATTTTATGAGACAGTCGAAGTTTTTGCCATCTTATTTCCCATTTACAATTAGGAAAAAAGTAATAATTATGTCAACTTGAGGTTCGTAGACAATCTTTAGAAATGAAACTCCACAACCAAACTTAATAATAAAATAATAATTTTTCTCTCATCCACCTATACAATCCACAATCCAACTCAATTTCACTCACAGTAACATTCACACAACCTAAAATTTATTTTATTTTCATATTTATACTTCAATATATATTATTTATTAATTTTTTAATTATATATTTATATATTATTATATAATTATAATATTTTTATTACATATACTTAAAAATTTAAGGGATAAGGGTCAATTTAACCCTCCGACTATTCTGACTGGAACATATTAGACCCTCCTTGACTATTTGGTTCAATTACACCCTTTAACTTTTTAAATTGGAACACATTAACACCTCTATTTAACACTGTTAAGCTTTCTGTTAACACAATTTAAAAAAATTTGAAAACTTGGCGCTTTAATAATTCTCCTCCAATTTGTTTAATTCTTTCGAAAATTATTTATTTTATTAATTAAATTCATGTGTTTTTAATAATTTTCTTAATTAAATTCATGTGTTCTCGACTTCTCGTCATCTAAACAAATCAGCTTGTAGTTTCTCATTCAAATAAATATAATCAGCATGTGCATAAATATAATTTCAAAAAAATATCTGTTTACAAAATTTTTTCAAACAAATAACAATGTAGCAAATATATTGAGTCAAAATGTACCAAAAAATTAAAAAAAAATCCAAAATCCAATTCAGTAAGTTTAAAACTGAAATTAAAATAACTGCTCCAAAGAAAAACTTAAATCAAAATAAGCATATTTAACTAGATAGACAACTTGTCTATTATTTTTGCCTTCTTTTGATCCCTTTCTCGTTGAAGTTGGCTTGTAGTAATTGAAGTTGACAACATTACCACCCTCCTCATAAACACTACATTGAGTCCCTATGTGTGTTGTTCCACATGCATCATCATCTACGGGGTAAATTTGGATAACATCAACAGCTTTTAAATGCTTAACACATTCTGTCAGCTCTACAATCCCTATATCATTCTCAATCAGAACCAATCCATTTTCATGTGTTGAATCAGGTTTAAGGAAGTATAGCTTCATGATAGTAGGCATCCCAAAGTCATCTCTGTACTTTTTAACCATATGAGTGAAAGACAAGAAGTCTACGTCTACATTATCTATTCTTTTACTCTCACCTTCGATGTAGGACAAATTAGGAGTGTGCACCCATCTACCTTTGTAATTATACACCAAATTTACCGTTTCCATCTGTTTGTCCAATTGTGACCATGAAAGGAAAAAAAAATCATCAAAATATGCTACAAAATTATCCACCTAAAAAGAAATTCTCAAAGTTAAAAAATATCTCATATTCTCAAGAATATTAAACGACTTCTATAATTTATTAGAATAGAACAAACCCAAAATCTTCAGATTATGTATATTTCATAGAAAAATTTAAAATACAATAAACCATCGTTACCTTTTGTAGAAGTATGGCATTCAAAAGAATGAATAAGATGAGTCACGAACCCAGTTAACCACCCACGCTATAGAATTGAAAATCTCAAGAGTTTGGAAGCGAAAATATTTGGAAGATGAAATACGAACAAAATTGAAGCGAAAGTTTGGAACAGGGTGACTTGAAGAAGAAGACTTTTCGTTTTCTTTTTTTTTTTGGAGGACAATTCTTTTTTTTTATTTTATTATTATGAAGGCACAAGTATTTTTTCAATTTTTTATTTGTTTTCTTGTTTTTTGGAGGACAATTCTTTTTCTTATTTTATTATTATGAAGGCACAAGTCTTTTTTCAATTTTTTATTTGTTTTCTATATATTTTCTTAAATCAAATTCATTTTTTTAACAGAAAACTTAACAGTGTTAAGTAGAAGTGTTAATGTGTTCCAATTTAAAAAGTTAAAGGGTGTAATTGAACCAAATAGTCAAGGAGGGTGTAATGTGTTCCTGTCACAATAATCGGAGGGCTAAATTGACCCTTATCCCAAAATTTAATATTTGAATAAAATATAAACTACAAAAGTTGAAATAGATAATCTTGTTGGCTTGGACAATTTTGGGAAGAGAAGAAGTAATTGGAATTATTTGGATCCATAACAAGTAAAATGAATAAATACTAGAGAAAATAGAAGTTTTGGTTGTGAATGAAAATTTATCAATATTGGGTTCATTTTATAGAGAAAAAAATTATAAATTTTGGTATAATTTATTTATTTTAATTATTTTATGGATTTATCCAAAAAATACGAGTATCCAATCACATGCTGTCAAGTAGTAGCATGTGATTGGATGACTTTGAAAGATACCACCGATCATCCGACAACAATAAAGTCATGACTTTCTTTCCTTTTATCTTGCCTTTTCCATTTTTCTTAATTCAATTTAATATTTTTTTTATTGATGACACTCCCCAAAATCATTGCTATGGAGGTCTAATAACAATTTGATTTAGTCAAATAATATTCAAATAAAACAGTCGTAGATGATGACTGACAATAATACAGATGTATTTGTGAACAACAAATGGTCTTGGAAATAAATAGGGGCGAAAAACAGAGCAAATAGGAAAGCGACGAATTGAGAAGCCGTTACGCCATACCTGACATCACCCCATCAGCGTATAAAAGGCCGCTTCAATACCCACCATAAAACCAAACTCTAAATTTCCAGTTTCCACGCCGGCACACAACCACCGCCGTCGATCGTTTCGAGGACTCGCGGTTTTTCTTTAACCGCCAACACTATTTCATTTTTTCTTTCCTGAATTCTGAGGTGAATTGTTTCCTAATTACTCCTTTTTGACCGTGTCTTACTTTATTGGACTGTGTTACTTGTTGATTACGTTGTGCGGATTAGGAGATTATCGGAATTTGTTTTTTTTTGTTTTGGATCATTCTCGTGGGTGTATTGCTTCGGTAGAGCGTAGGGAGGAGAACAGTGAAATAAATGCGGTAATTGCTTAAGGTGGGTTAGCTTTAGGTGATCGTGTCTGTTTGTAAGTGAAATTTGGGATTTTTAGGAGTTGGAGAGGAGCATAAACAACTGTGAAGGAACTGTTTTGCCTGATAATCTGCTTGGTAATAATGGCTTCATCGTAATTGTTTTGGGTCGTTGCATTTGTTTGGCATGAATAGCTTTATGACTAGACAACTTGTATTCGATCCATTCTTCTAATTTCAGCAAAACACTATCTAGCTGGTTGTAACCAAAACTTGATGCAAGGAACAAACAAATAAAAAAGATGCAAGACTAATCTGACTTCATTAGCAAACACGCATTAATAAACTTCTAAACAAACTGATGACTCGGGCCAGGAAAATTAGTGCACGGTGTAAGTTTTTACGGATGCCATGAATATCAAAATAGCTAGGACGCCAAGTAAAGTATTATATAAAAAGAGGGAACTAGCATTTGATTGATTAATGTGATAATAGTTAATCGATTAAACTTATTCTAATCAATTAGCATAAACAATTCTATTTTTCTCTTACTGTGTGTTGAGCCAATTGTTTATTGTAAATTTAAGATTTTATGGTGTTTTTTATTGATGTTGACATCTCTGAAATTTCTTCTAAATGTAGCATTATTCAAACCTTATTTACAGTAAATATGTTGTGAATATCATGCTAACCCTGATTTGTCCAGATTTCTGTGGTATGTTATTTTCAAATCTGATTAGTTTATGTGAAATGTGACTCCATTCTCTTTTAGGTGCAAAATTTACAGAGAGAGCTGCTCAAAATGGGATGGGGAAACATCTACAAGAGGCGCATGAAAGTTTTCACTTTAGCTGTAGTAATCTACCTGGATTATAAGGTAGCACTGCTATTAGGTTGCTTACATTGTATGATTAACCTGACTGTTAATGTGACCAGAACATGATATTCAATTTTTCTCTGACTTCTGTATGAACCTGATGCACAGTGCTTCTGCTCTTTCCTATATTTTGTATTTGCAGACCCTGCAAATGAGAGAGAAATGGACGAAGAGCTCTAAGAGGCAGGAGCTTTGGGAGAGAGCTCACGAAAGTAATGCTAAACGCGTTCTTAAGTTGATAGTGGAGCTAGAAGGCTTATGGGTGAAACTAGGGCAGTACCTATCTACGCGTGCTGATGTGCTTCCCCCAGCCTATATACGCCTCCTAAAGCAGCTGCAGGACTCTCTTCCCCCTCGCCCCTTAGAAGAGGTTTTTTAATTATCATAATTGAAGCATTTTAAGAAAGCTGACATGGGAGTCTCATGGTTTATTATTCTTGCATTAATGACCGGAAAAAGTAAGAGGAATATGAAAATATAATTACTTGCCTATAGATTGATTTATTCAAAGAGCTTTCAATAACCATGCCTATAGTCTAGCTTATCTGGTCATTACATATGGTCATTTTTGTGCTAATAATTACTGCACCACCTCCATTGTTCTAAAATATGATTCATCAGCTTAAATTCATTTATCTAAAGACTATTGAAAATAAGATATATTGGTTTCTCCAACAGTTGCCTTGATTGGCTTGCTTGGAGGATTATGATTGTCCATGGAAGTTGGTTTGCAAGTATCTTTATTTGCTAATAGAGGATAACACAATTTTAAGAATGATGATTAAGATGGAGTTGGGTAGGATAATAATCAGACTGAGCAAAAACTGAGTTCTGCTGGTTCTTTTGTAAGTTTGAGTAACAGAGCACGTTAAGCCTAGTGAGGCAGTAAATATACAATAATACCAATAGAATTATTGATAAGCTTCGCACTTGTGAACTACCAGACATTGTATGTTCTGATATTTTCAATTTGCTCAAGTGAACAAGCTTCATCTATGCAGGTTTGCCAGATTATCACCACAGAGCTGGGGAAATCAATGGATGATCTATTCTTGAATTTTGACAATATAGCACTGGCCACAGCATCTGTAAGATTCCAATTTTATAATTATTCAAGGGGGAAGGGAACTATGGACTTATAATATTTATATTCAGATTGGAATTTTGGTGCGGAGCATTTTTGGATGACTCGAGTGTTCCCCTTTCTATCTTTATGCAGATAGCACAAGTTCATAGGGCAACTCTTCGTGATGGGCAGGACGTTGTTGTTAAAGTTCAACATCAGGGCATAAAAGAAATCATACTGGAGGTTGTTTTAGGTCTTGGGGTTTAGTTTTAGTTGTGATGAATGCCACCATTTCATAGTACTGAGCCATTATTTGTCTTTATAGGATCTGAAAAATGCTAAGTCAATAGTTGATTGGATTGCCTGGGCAGAACCACAATACAATTTCAATCCTATGATAGATGAGTGGTGCAAAGAAGCACCCAAGGAACTTGACTTCAACCATGAGGCTGGTAAGCTATTGATAATTCATTGAATTGGTCCCTTATATACAATATTGGTATCCTTCGACTCTTAAAGATTCTTCTCTTGGTTTCTGTAGAAAATACTCGGAAAGTATCTAATAATCTTGGCTGCAAAAGTAATAGTGATGAAAACAGCATAAATCATGTGGACGTCTTAATTCCAGAAGTTATTATGGTATTACCCTTTTCTAGTTGATGTTTTTAGTCTGTTATGATGGTTTACCCCTGGCGTAGCTATATGTTAAATTCCTAATTATCTGATGGTATTATACTAATATTAACATCTAGTCAAATTGCTATGGTACAAATATAAGGCATATCATTGAGGGATTGGATTAGCTTCCTCAAGTTCATTTCCCATAGGGTTTTGATTGATTTATGTCGCCTACTTTCTTATTCCCATTTGTCTTTACTTTCCCACCGACATTCCCCGCCTGAGATTGCATTGAAGAATTTATGATGTATTCTTATTTAACCCCAGAAATGCTTTTAACACCCGATCACTCCCCATATATTTAGAGAGCGAGGGAGAGAGAGATGTGATCATGTTTAAAATTAAAATTTGTGCTAGATATGAATGAATCTCAACCATTGAATTGATAGCATCAACATTTGAGATTAAAAACATTAATTATAAAGAAGTAAAGCACAGTTCTTGTCATGCTTAATTGCTTAAGTATGATTTATAAATCAATTAAGCATGAAATTTTGAAAAAAAAAGTTTTAACACAAACTAACTTTTAGCATGGGATCCAATCCCTATATATATTAGGTAACATCAACTCTAGCAACCCCTTTGCCATCGACCAAAACAACTGGAAATATTTAAAAATAAATAAAAATTCTCTTGCATTGTTCTCTAAAGTTCTGATGCATAAAGTAACTTGATTTTCTCATAGTTAAACCCAACTTCCGTCTTTGCAGAAGGTAGTTTGTGTGATGGGGATTCTCGCCATGTAGATGTGCATTTTCCAGCATTGCCAATTTCATTTTTCATATTAATCTGGTATACACTATTTTCTCAATTAATCTCATGATGCAGTCAACTGAGAAAGTCCTAGTCTTAGAGTATATGGATGGAGTACGACTAAATGATTCAGAGTCTCTTCAAGCACTGGGTGTGGATAAACAAAAACTGGTAGAGGAAATTACTCGCGCGTATGCACATCAAATTTATATTGATGGATTTTTCAATGGTGACCCTCACCCTGGTACCCACCTTCTCTAAATTACCATTGGCATTTCAATTCTCACAGTCCGATTTCAGTTAGTTAACAATAATAGTTTGTTGTGTCTATTATATTTATGCTGTATCATGGATCTTATATTGGTTTAAATCTAGGAAACTTCCTTGTAAGCAAGGTTCCTCCACATCGTCCAATTTTGCTAGATTTTGGGCTAACGAAGAGGCTGTCACCTTCTTTGAAGCAAGCTTTAGCAAAAATGTTTCTAGCATCTGCTGAGGTTAGAACCCTTTCCCTTATGTTTTTTTTTTTTAGTAAAACAAAATCATGAATAATCATCTGGTAAAAAAGCTAATGGATCACAATATTACTTGTTATTTAGTTAGCATTTGCTATCTAGTACTCCAGCTTTGTAGTATTACTTTTGGAACCATTAAGAAGAGAGTTCATGTATGAAGAGTTTACAAAACGTTTAGCATTTCAGCTCCACAGCTGTGCGTAAGTCCACTATTTCCTTAACTTCTGAAGGCTTACTTGCCTGTGACTTTTTAGATCCCTCTCTTCCACAAGTGAGTATCCATATTAGCAATAATGCTTCTTGATGGAAAAATCTCGATATACTTTGTTTCGTGCTTTAATTTTCGTATTGGGCATTCCAATACGGAGACAAATCACAGAAACTTTCTTGTTCAGACCTTCCTCTAACGGCACCTGATCTTCTATCTGCTTGATTTGAAATTGCTAAGGTCTGCCAGTTCTTGAATCTCACTAGTAGAGACTAGTTTCTTACAAAGGACTGTTTCATGGTTTTAGCTTAAATCTGACGGTTAGGTTCAGGCCTATGTTTGTTGGTTCATCATGTGTATATAAGCTCACTTACATCTCTTTCAGCATAGGCTTCACTTCAGATATCGGCCTAGTATGTATGGGCTTGTTAGATCTTTCCCTGCTGGTCAATTATTTTAGTACCCAGTGATTTCTCCCATGTACTAAATCTTTTGGTTGAAGTCCATGCTTTTTTTATTTTTATCAAAACAAGTAGGTGCTGCTTCTTGCAGGGTGATCATGTCGCACTTTTATCTTCCTTCACAGAAATGGGACTTAAGCTGCGGTTGGACATACCTGAGCAAGTTATGGAAATAGCAAATGTGTTCTTCCGCACTTCGACCCCAGCAAACGAAGCTGCTGTAAGAGACATAATTTATTTTCCAATGTAATTAATAATCATTCTCTAAGTATTGAGTTCATTCCACCATTTGGTGAAGCAAACAATAAAAAATATGGCTGAGCAAAGGGATAGAAACCTGAAGGTTGTTCAAGAGAAAATGAAGCTGAATGAGAAACAAGTAAAACGTTTCAACCCTGTAAGTACAAATAATTTCCCTGACTATGATACTGTTAACTAATTAATGGAAAACCTTACCTTACAAAAGTGTTTAAATGGATTTCTTTAAATATTTTCTTCAGGTTGATGCTTTTCCAGGGGATATCATTATATTCAGCAGAGTCATTAATCTTCTTAGAGGTATCTTATAATACCATATTTGCATGCAGCTTCTATTTGGTATATGAATTCCATAGTTGATCAATTTACATGGATTTCAGGCCTTTCATCGACAATGGATCTTCGTATAGTTTATGTGGATATTATGAGACCATTTGCAGAATCTGTTTTACAATGGTAAGCTGCAATTATAAGATTGTTTTTATATTAGGGATGTTCATCCCCTTTATGCTTGAAATACTCGTTTCAGCAATGTGAATAAAGGACCAGCAGCTAATACAAACTGGATGCATGACACTCCTATTCTTTCTGATGTTGAATACAAGCTTCGAAAGCTCTTAATTGAGCTTGGGAATGCTGATAAAGTACTCGGAATCCAGGTAAACTATTTCCTCAGGACATGTATGTAAGCGGGTCTAATTCAATTTACTTCATTCGTATAAAATCTTATTTAAGAACACGTCATAGTTTTCTTCCTTAATCTCTAATTGATTGGTTTTATATAGGTTTTGTGATAAACAAAAATAGGATTAGCACACCTAACCCAAATGCACAAGTTGAAGGAAATACAAACTGCAATAAACTTAGTGATTTAGAACCCTGAACAACAGAAATCTACAAAAAGTTTATTGCCCATTTTAGGTAGTAAGAAATTTTAATTTACCCATCAACTCAAAACTTCAGTTTTTCTACCCATATTCCAAATTACCCTCTCTCTCTCTCTCTCTCTCTCTCTCAATTGATAGAGTAAGAGACCGGAATAAGAAATAAATAACAATAATATAAAATAAACAATCAAGAAGCATACATTGCACAAATTTTGTAAGTTGAAGGCAAACATCCTGAACGTAGCTAGTACTCTAAAACATCCTAGGCTCAATTGGAAAATTACATTAGAGAGTTGAGTGCATTTCGGTCTAAGAATTCCTTAGTGAATTTCTGCGGTCATGATAGACCAGGTGAGTATGGTATGTCTGACCAAATTAATAGAAGTTGCTAAACAAAAATGCACAAACTCTCCACTTAGCCTTATCCCTTTAGGTAGTGGTGGAATTGAACCAAGTAAGGTGAGTTGTGTCTTGCTCTAATTTGACTCATTTATTATCGAGTCAAATTTCGAGCCTTTTATCAAATATTTTGAAATTCACAAACTTAATCAAGCTTTGTCGAGTTAGCTCATGACTACAAAAATTTATCATACTAGTTACTCTTAAATTATGTAAACATTAATTTTTTAAAGTTAATAATTTTATATTTCATACTAATTTTAGCTAACAAGCTTGCTTACGAGCTCATGAGTCAAATACTATAAAGCTCAAGTTTTGTTTGTCTAATAAATGAGCTTCACTGAACGAGTTCGAACGAGTTTTTATCGATTTGAGGCCCAAGTAGCTCGCGAATAGTTTGGATCATTCATACCCCTACCTCTAGGGCATTTTAGTGATATGTTGTATAGGAACTTGCCAATGCTATTTGGTCAAATACCTATCGGAAAACTCCTATGTTCCTTCATTAACAAAATAAACTTCACAAAAATGACATACGAAACAAAAATACACAAGCCAAAATGCCAAATGAAATTTGAAGTGTAAAAATCTTTGTAAAAATAACCTTAACTAAGGGTTCATGAACAACATAATTCCAAACTCTAAGGTTCCCTTGGGCAAAAAATCGCTACTTCCTAAATGCTTGCATGAAATTAGTAAAAAGTGTGGCTTAAATTGGGAAACTAAAGTGGTTGTTGTCATGCAAAGTCATCCACAACCCTGCTTAACATAATACAAAAAACTGCTTAAAGCAAATAACCCTCCCTTCTTCCACGTTGGTGTGCAAGAAACACACATTTAGTCATGCCAACAAGGCCTTTACATTTTTTATGTGCATCACACATTTGTTGCATGTCCAGGCACCGTCACTCCCATGAAAACACATCGTCAGTAAGGTCATCTAAACAGTCACTTGTTGATGTCATTTCTACGGGAACAGGATCCGGCAGGTCGGACCAGTTGTTCAGAACGGCTTGGGAATCTCTCGTTGCCCAAGCCTCCAGACTCATGACAATATTATTAATTGCATAAGAATAACTTAACCTTAATTAAGGATTTAAATCCCCTACTAACAATACCAAAAATAGAAATCCTAATAGCTTAAGGAAAATCAACATAATTGAAATAGCAAAAACAATTAAATTAATACTATGCTTCCAGCTCACGAAGGTGGACTCACTCCCCACCCACCGGCGATAAACAAGCAGGGGTCTTGGTCCCTCCTCCACGTCGAGCCAATAACAAAGTTAGAAAATAAAGTTTTTTTATTACAGGAAATGTCCCAAAAGGTTATATTCTTGATATTGTCAAATGCATTCCATCACCGCCAAAGTATGTTGGGACCCTATTCCATTTGGAAATTTAATCTCGTGGGGCTTCTAAAATATATTCTCAGGGATAACATAGTCATTTTTGGTTCATATAAGGCTAGCTGTTCATCTTCCTTTTTTTAATTACTTGAGACTTATTAACATAATTTCTTTTGGCATCGTTTATTTGAAAATTATTACATTTTGCCATATATTAGTGCATAAAAAGATGTTTTGTCGTTAACTTTCTCAGGTGTGTGCCTACAAAGATGGTAAAGTAATCATTGACACTGCTGCTGGGGTGCTTGGAAGATATGATCCTAGACCAGTTCAGCCTGATAGTTTATTCCCCGTCTTTTCTGTATCAAAAGGAATTACAGCAGGAATGGTTCATTGGTTGGTTGATAAAGGGTATGCAAAGTTTTTTAGTGCTTTGTATTACGTTGACATCAGGCTGCAGATATACATGGCTGATGCTGTTAAAAATTTGTCTACTGGCAACTCTGTTGATTCATCTAATTAGATCTCAAATATTATGATATACTTAAGAACTATTAAACCAGCTCACATAATAACATGTCACAATATAATAATGTTTCACAACATGATTGAGCTTCTTGTTTCAATGTGAATTAAAGATGTTTCTTACAATAGGTTGGCAGCCTTGAGATACTGAATGCATACTTTGGAATAGGAGCAGATCTGAAAATATGATCATGCTTTGAAATGTTCTGACAAGATTAGAAAATTTCAAGATGAGCAGAATGAGCATGTTTGATGACTGAAACATACCAAAATGGCTTTAGGGAATTTAAATCAAGCATGATATTTTTTTGTATTGTTTCTTTATCATTATATATATATATATATATTATCACGGTTTTCCACTCAAGATTATTCGCCAATATTACTGGTTAATGCTGATTGGGTTTTCTCCTTGACAAACAAACCTCTTTTACCCCATTTCTAATATATTTATTTGTTGCCTGATACCCAACAAATTATTGAGTCCTTCTATGTAGTTTGGTTGGTATAGTGATTCGGTTTTAACTGTTCAAAAGTCATCTAGCAGGAACCTGAACCTTGAAGACAAAGTTGAAAATATTTGGCCGGATTTTGGATCAAATGGAAAAGACAAAATAAAGGTAATGCCCAAATCCCATAAAGTATACTTGCTACTGTACAAAATGTTCATTTGTGAACGACATTTCTTTTTCTGTTTGGGAATGACCAAAAAGAATGTAATGAAAATATTCAGTGGCTATTGAAGTATGAGGTTTTTCTTGTTTTATTGACCTGATGATGAGATCTAACTTCCTTTGGTAAAGTCCAGATTGTATTGTTATTTAGTAATCATCCAAGTTTCTTCAGCTTGTTTCCTCTCTTTAACTGCTTTATTGATTTATTAGGTTCATCATGTGCTTAATCACACATCTGGTTTGCACAACGCCATGGGCAGTGTAACACGTGAAAACCCTTTACTCATGACCGATTGGGATGAATGTTTAAATTGCATCACAAAGATGGTGCCGGAGACTGAACCTGGAAGCGAGCAGTTGTACCATTACTTGTCTTTTGGCTGGTTATGCGGGGGTATTATTGAGGTAACAAAAATCAAGTTAATTATCTATGCATTCATTAAAAAGATAAATGTGGTATAAATACTATTAGTTGTGGAATCTAAGGTTTCCTTCCTTTCATGATATATTCATTTATAATGTCAAGGGGAAAACAGTATTCTGAATCTGTCTAGTGGAAAACACTATTCTGACTTCACAATGTTCGATTTAACTTTGTCCTAAACTCAAAAATCCCTACTATTTTGACAGTTTGACAGATAACTATTTTGCTTTCCATGTCAAAAGATGTTATCCTTACAACTGTCTTAAGTCCATCTATTTTTTCGGAGAAAACAGTGTTCTGAGGGTGTATGCAAATACAAGTTAGAGCCAACTTCTAGGGTCCGGCTTAAGTTAGTTATTTATTCTGACTTCACAGACGTTTTGTGGGGGCAAGTGCTAGTTATCCTTTAACCCTCTTCACTTTCCTCATTCCAAGAGAAACTGAACCATGCCAATAAGAAAGTATCGCCTCACTCTTTTGCTTGTCTGGAGTTGGAAGTACCCAGTTGTCATGCAATTGAATCACCTTTTATGTTGCGAGGCTTACTAATAATCTAATTATTGTCATTATACAGCATGCATCTAGGAAGAAGTTTCAAGATATCCTCGAAGAAGCTTTCATTCGGCCTCTTAACATAGATGGCGAGCTATACATTGGAATTCCTCCAGGTATGTTTCGATACTTCATGAATTGTGGTTCCCCAGTTCACAAGTGCTTTGTATTCATGATCTCATCCCTGGTTCAACTTGGTATGAAATATTAATCCATCCACCAAGTGCAGCTGGAGGATTAGTTTTTGGGAAAATATAAGAGATTGAAAAGGAGTACTATTTCCTCAAATCTTGTGCAGTAAAACCTCTGATATATGGTTTAACAATGAGTGTTTTTTCTTTTTTTCCACTTAACCATATTTTAATGAAACCGGCCTAACCTTAAAGGCTTTTCTCTCTCTTGAGGGCAAATTTGGATGGATTGATCTATCAAATTTTCTTTCTAAGCTAGATGTATTACCATCTTCTTTAGGTGCTTCTTGAAATTAGTTTGGTCAGTGTCACATCCCTTCTTTCTTACAGGTTAGTTTCATCCAATGTCTGATACTAATTCTACCGGGCTGATAGATGATCACTATCTTGAAAAATATTTTTTTGGCATCGGGATTCTTCGAAATTTGATCTATATTTATTTTAGTTGGTTCAATAGTTAAAAAGATATATTTCCGTTTCAATCTTCATTTTCGAATAAATCTGACCATGGATCTATTCTCCAAGGTGTGGAATCTCGGCTCGCCACTCTTACAGCTGATATGGAAGACATTAAGAAACTATCTGAGATCGCCAAACGGCCTGATATTCCAGCCAGCTTCCAGTCCCAAATGCAAGATGTGTCTCAGATGGCATCTGCTCTTCCTGCTCTATTTAACACTCTTTTTGCTCGCCGTGCTATAATACCTGCTGCTAATGCACATTGCTCGGCTCGTGCTCTCGCACGCTACTATGCAGCTCTTGTGGATAAAGGTGCCATTCCACCACCACATGCTTCTCCTGCCCTCCCCCACCTAGGCAGCCACCCACACATCCCCAAATTCTCATCTCCAAAAACCACCAAAAAACGGAAAGGCTCCAATCACAAACGAGGTGCTGACACTCCGAAGGATGTTAGCTCTTCCAAAAAGGCTAGTGGGACGAACTATACCAAGGTTCCCAGTGATGATACTAGCAGCAGCACCAGCTCTGCAGCTCGTGGTGAACATGGTAATGACCGAACACCCACTAAACTTTTTACTAACAGCAGAATTCATGATGCCTTTGTCGGGGCTGGGGAATACGAGAAGCTGACAATTCCCCGTGGCCAATTTGGCCTTGGTTTTAAGAGATCTTACTCAGAGGAGGGTAAGTTGATCGGCTTGGGGCACTCTGGAATGGGTGGATCAACAGGGTATTGTGACATCGACAATAAGTTTTCAGTTGCTGTAACGCTGAACAAAATGAACATGGGAGGTGTGACTGCAAAAGTGATGCAGTTAATCTGCTCAGAACTCAATATTCCATTGCCAGCAGATTTTTACAGATTTTCAGAGAGGATAAATGATGATGAGTCAAATGTTGTTGTACCTTTGATTAATTGATACCAACCGCTGATTCCTTTTTGGTTTCAAGTTATGGACTTATGTCATTACGTCACAGGAATAAGAGATCTATACTGTCTGAATTGTAGTATATATAGTTGCATATTGTAACTACAGAAAATTATATTTATATCATATTGTCTCCTTTTGAATTACAGTTACTTTTTGTTTCTCAATGTTTTTATTTATTTATTTTTTATTTTGTCAAGAAGCAATCAGTTGTTGTCGTCACTTCATCCTTCACAGTTGTTTGTTATAAATCGTTATTTATAATCCACCCTATACGCTTGTGAGTCAGAATAACAAAAGACTTAAGAGTAGATCATTGAAAAGTCTTCAATCTCTTACAAGTAATGAGCTCATTAATTCAGTAGCTGTATGCTCTCTTCTCAAACTTCACAAGTGGGATCAATGCAGGGACGATGTCGGCTACTTGTAAAAACTGTAGAAGGAGCAACAGAAGCTGTGCACGAGATATAAAGTGACTCACTCATCCACTTGAAAATGACATGTTACTACTGTGTTGGGTTCCCCTTACGACTCTTCCATTTCTTCTCTTCCATACCACCTCTTCTTGCTCCCGAGGCTGTCGCCTGACTGTTTGTTGGCTTCATATTCCCAAACTTGAGTGCTACTATTGGCTTCACGTACATCATTCCAGGATAGTGTCTTTTCTCTTTCGGCAGAGGTTTTAGCTGAGGTAACCAGTATGCCACAAATGAGCCGTCTGGATCATAGCTCTGAGCCTGAACTTCACACAGTTGTTAGTAGTTTAAGTTTGGATGAGGATGTTGAAGGAAGTTAAACTGAAACACATACTTGCTTTGGGATGCTGAAATACCGATCCTCTCTTGGGTCAGTCCCAACACCTGCAGCAAACAAGGGAAGAGCAGGAGGTTGATGGAGAATAACAAAGCAATGGATAAAGAAGTTTCTCTCAATGAATCTGCCACTGACCTGCTCCATAGGTCCAGTTTCCATAGTTGGAACAAGGGTCATAGTCCAATAGACATGTCTCGAACCACTCTGCACCCATTCTCCAGTCAATGCCCATGTCTCGGACAAGAAATGAGCATACAATCTGTTGAAAACAATGTCAACGTTTAACCAACCGAGAAACAACAAAGTGTTCGTCATAAGGTTAAGTTCACCTGCCGCCCCCTATTTGACATGAAACCAGTTGCTGATAACTCTTTCATGTTAGCATCAATTAGAGGGTACCTACAAGTTGAACAATAATGAATAGTGATACACAAAATTCCTGTTCATTGCTTAGTCTGGTATGATGAATACTGGAATATGATGTACGAACTACAATACCATACCCGGTCTGACCATTTCGCCAAGCATCAAAAAGGATTTGGTCTTGCCTCCAATTAGTCTCTGCTCCTCGAGAACCTCCTGTAAGTAAAAAGATACTTCATTTAAGGAATCTGTGTACGGCACTTATGGTTTGTTGATGGACTGATATTCTACTCTACACAACAAATGTATATGCAAAACCGGATTTACTTGAAGCTAATGCTCTGCTGCATTCATAAAATTCTAGTTGGTATGCATCTGCTGTACTGATAAACCAGCATTATAGTAGCTCTACTGGAATGGAACCTAATCCAATGTCCTAAAATATAAGTAGGAAACAAGAGATTTCCTTTTCAATTGTGAAATTGCCTCACCAACATGAAAGATAGAGTTTCCTTCCTTGATTGATAGAAATCTGAAGTAGTCCCTCCATATAAGTTCAAACAATACCCTGCAGACAAAAAAAAAAAGGCAGAATTTAAGGACAGGCTGTCATGTTCAAAGACAATTTCTGCCTTACGACACAGTTTATCTCAATTTGTATGCACTTCTATAGCCAGGATAGCAAGAGTTTATGCAATAGAGGTTCACATAAAAAGCAAAGGGCATCTCATTACTAGTAACTAGTAAGAGAAACAAAGTTTACAAATTGGATAAAAAATATTGCATAAAACCAAACTCTTCCATTCATTTAAAGTAGAATTATATGTATCACAGGTCACGAGCTCAAAGATATCATCGTTCAGGATAATTTAGCTTTCTTTTTTATCCGCTAAAATCCAAAAACCAAAACTCAGATGTTGATAAGCAAAGTAAAGAAAATGAGAAGTACCAATATGTGGAGTCATTTGATTCTCTCTGCTTTTCATATCTCTTCACCTACACAATCAGATTCTTGTTTACATCAGAATCTTCACTTCTGATAGCTGTTGAGGGAAAACAAGATTGACATTTAAAAAATGGGAGTAGGTTTGCTTTATACTTCTTCGTAAATAAAACGAGGCGAAAGGCTTCCAGAGGCGAGCCAGGGAGAAAATTTTGTTGAGTAGTCAGGTCCTAGCATCCCATTTCTTGTCACTTTATATGTCCTCAAAAGGTCCTAAAAATATACAAAATAGAAAAAGTAACTCACTCAGCTTATGGCTTCATATACCAGCATACAAATATTTGAAAATCGAAAAACAAGAATACAAGAAACCATTCTTGCCTTCTTCCAGATATACTCATGTACTCTACTCAGTGCAGCAGTTTCACCCCCTATGAATGCCATGCCTTTGTTGACCTGCATCAACACATACAAACACAATGGCACTTTAAACACTATAACACAAGTAATCTTTGCTGTGAACTTATGTTTGGGTAATATTTACATGCCTCTACCGGCTGAATCCCAAGCGTGGAAGCCTCAGGAATGCATCCCCAGTCTTTAACATCCGGTGAGGGACCAAGTGATGCCGGGACTTTAATGCAACTCCTCATGGTAGACTTTGATTCAACTGACTGTATTTGATCATCAGACAACTCATGTCATCTGCGAGAGTCTCTTGTAATGACCAAAATATGTGAAGAAAAAGTACCTTACGAAACTGAGTGTAAATGTCTGGTAGGGATGTGCAACTGAAGGGAAGATCATCAATATGGTACATAGTACTCCCCCAGATCAGTTCTAATTTAGTACCATTTGTAAGCGTAGGCTTGGCAGACGCGTTTTCAGCTCCGATTTTTTGCAAGTTTCTTGAAACCAGTCTCTCCACGTTTAGCTCCTCACTGCACGTTTCTTTCTGTGCATAGACCTGTTATTTCGACCAACAATGTTATCTTTCACAGACTGATATATGACAAAAGGCAAACCCCCAAACTGAAGTTTCTTAACTGTGTGGACTCCATATGCTTTGGCAAGGGAAGGAAGAATCTGCTCCGGTTTCCCCTGCTGAATCAGAAGGTTGAGACCCCTCTTCATCAAATTTGTTTTCAAATCCGCCAAACACTCGATAAGAAACTTTGCTCTTAGGGCTGCCAAACAAGAAACAACACAACACCCACATCAAACAATTATAAAACCATCACTAACTTGGAGAAAGACTGCAACAAGAGAAACGAATACCTCCAGTTTTGGGGAATCCGAAGTAATGCGTGGCGCCAAACAATCTGGGATCGACGCAATATACGGGCAAGACAGCCTCGGATGAAATCCACGCCCTGTACAAAGCCTCGTTGTCCAAGATTCTCAAATCGTTTCTGAACCAAACAATGGCAACACCTCTTCCTCTTCTCTGCTGCTGTGCAACATCAAAGGTGTACCTCGTTAAAGTCTGCAGGGTGACCCGCTCCATCTCGTCCGAGCCGTAACCGGGAACCGGGTGGACTGTCTGAGCAGCTCGAACTGCATTGGAGCAAAGCATCTTCTTGGTGGAAAAGGAGAGGAGAAGCTTGGGATTTTGAGAAAGTAGTTTTGTCGAGGAGATGAGAGAGTCGGTTTTGGAAATGAAGGAGAAATTTTGGATCATGGTTTGGATTTTAGTTAGGTTGGAGAATTTGAGTTTAGGAGAGGTTGGTAGTTATTTTAGCAGTTGGGAAGTTGACACGTGGCCATTGGAGCCGCTTGTTGACGTGGCTGCTTGCTGGCCGGAAATGGATAAAGTTGAATTTTGTTTGCTAATATTTTTAGAAATTTTGCAGCGTAGATAGTTTGATAAATGATTGTGAGTAGAATTTAAATTAATATATATTTAGGGAGGAACTATGGTTTTCTTATTTATAATTTAAATTATATTAATAATATACCAAATTCGAATTGTTTTCATTTAAAGTCTTTCTCATCTAAGATTTATAACATCCCAAGTTATGATTAATAAATCTAAATCGGATTTATTAAACCTGAATTAGGTGCTAAAATTACTTTTTTTTAAGAATTAAATTGAATCAAATTTAGGAGTGGAAAGGAAAAATTAAGTTTGCGTTATAAATATATTTTTTAGATAGATGTATTATTTATTAAGATGTTGGCAAGGTCAGGTGTGATCTGAAGTGAAAGATATGAGTATAGTAGTGACCTAGTTAATATTTGTATTTATATCTCAATTGATCATGCTCCTATTTTTTCTTTTCTCGCTGGGCTGAGGTTGGTCTTGGGGTGTATGAGCAAAAAGATCTTACGAAGATTTTTTTCATTGTTGGTTGAGCTCTCATCATAAATTGTATTATTACTTTGTGGGAATCATCATAAATGAATTGGCTAGCTGCCTTGTTGAGTTCTCATTCTCTTTTATCCAAAAAGAAATCATGTGTTTGTTTCATTATTGGAGTTAGGGCAAGTAACCACTACCAGACAACTACGACATAAACTTGCTCCATCAGAATTTTTGCTTGTAGATGCGGCTTTGAAGCTTTCAACTCCGTGCAACAAGGTGTCTATTTCAATGCTCATTTACTCTCTCTTATGTTATACCGTCATACTGTTGATCCCGAAGTCAGAGTAATATAATGTGCAGCAAAAGTAAGTTTAATATGCACTTGTTCTCTAAAATTGCCTGAGACTCAGTTTCAGGTTATCGAAAAGTAAGTTTAGCTCAGAGTAGTGTTAAGTAAGTTTCACGGAATATACACTTCAATACTTGACTAAGTATTGAATGTTTCAAAGTAAGTTTGGAAACTTAAGAATGCAGAAACTTAAATAAAACAAGTAAATGACTCAGGATATTTATAGTGGTTCAGACTTAAAATCCTACGTCCACTCTTTCGAACTTAATCGGGAATGCACTAAGTATCAGAGTACAAGCCTTCTTGCGATCTATGGACAACCCATTGGAATCCTCTGTCCTTCGGTCTGTTGTCGTCACTCATTTAGAAACTCCTTGTAAGCTGACTCAGTCTTCAAGTTGAAGTAAGGATGCACCCCACAGCCTTCTTCCTGGCGGATGGATGTTTTCTCGTTCTTCCCAAAACTCTGTTTGGTTGGCAGACGCCCGTGATAATCAATATCCCAGAGTAGGATATTGACTGGTGTGAATATAACTTAGAAAGTTATATTCACCAAGAGATAGCTTCAGCTTTAAGCTTTAGCCTCTTGCTTTAAAACACTAGCACAGAAAGAAAGACTTAAGTTGGAAAATCAAGTCTCGTGATAGAACTCACGGAAATTCAGAGAGAATGAATGAAAAGTTGAGCAGAGTGTCGGCTTAGCTTTTTACGTGATTCAGGTATGTTCTTCGTTCGAAGTGTTGGGCTATTTATAGTCTTCAGGGAGACAATTTGAATTTCCATCCGTTAGACACATAAATTGAGTCGTTAGAAACATGGAGAATGTCGTCCAATCATAGCTCATACTTTAGGTCTGCTATGCCGCCTGCTTTATGCTTTTGGCAGTGTACTTTCCACCTACTCTTGTCAGACTCGATTTTAGTTCGAGGAATCCAAGTATGAGACATCCTCGTACTGACTTTTTGACATAGCATTGAAGTGTGTTTAAGTCTGACTTCGAACACTTGTGTTTCACGTGCTTTTGAAATAAAGAACCTCCATAATGATATTCCAAAGTCAGTATGGGCTTCCTCTATACTGACATTCCAAAGTCAGTATAGGCCTTATCCATACTTAGTGAAACTCAGTTTCAGTTTCCAAAATTTAGTTTCCAGAAACTAAGTTTCTAGCCTTACTAAGTTTTAAGCACAAGCACATGTCTTTAAATCTCGAGCTTTATCTTCTTGCAAAGTCTTCATCGGAAACTCAGTTTTTGATTCCTTCGCTCGGTCTTCAGCATTTAAGTTTCTATTACAACTCGAACAATCCTATACAACGATTATATTTAATAACTCTAGAAACTTAGTACTAAAATAAATTTTGTCATATCAAAACATCAAATTAAGGGATGAACTGAAACTAGTTCCTAACATATTCAATCTACTGGCTGAACAACGGATGATTGATCCATCCTCTGCTCGTAATACTAGTGTTAGTGCTACCATTTATTATTATTATTATTATTATTTTTTTTTTAATTTTTTTGAAATTCCTATATATTGCAGCCATTTCAGCTGGCCTACATTCATTCAACCTTAGTGCAATTGTCAATATTTCGCCCACCATGTCTGAAGGAACGCAACCAGTTGCAACTTATGCTAAATTTATACAATGGGATATTTATGAAAAAACCTTTTAAAATGTCCTAAAATTGACTTAATTAAGTGATTTTATCCTAGTTTTTTCAAATTGTGGAACCATGTCCTAAAGTTTAATTAATTAAGTAATTTTGTCCCAATTTTTTAAAATAATGGAATTATATCTCGATGTTTAATATATAAAGGTGTCCTCCTATAATTTCGCGCTGAGCCACACGTTAAATGTCGACGTGTCAAATGGCGTTGTTTTTTCTTTCTTTTTCTTTATAATAATGTTAGCACAGGAAATCTTTGTCCTAGTTTTTATTTTGTTAGGAGAACATATTATAATGTTTACTCTATGAAATAAAAATATCATTCGTCTATAACAAAGTTAATTTCGTATCAAGTCAGATGTTAAATGTTTATATATCAATGACAATATATTTTTTTAATTGATATCACTTTTTTTCAAAATAAGAATGAAGATTATGAATAAAATAATGTCATTTGAAAAATTTATCAATTAAAGAATAAAAGAAAAAATCACGTCATTTGACACGTCGACATTTAACGTGTGACAGAACGCGAAATTAACATTGTTATTAACTGAGGACATATTTACCTAATATGCTAAACATTGGAGCATATTTCCATAATTTTAAAAAATGGATAAAATCGCCTAATAGGGTAAACTTTGAGACATAATTCCATAATTTAATTAAGTAAACTTTAGGACATTTGAATTGTTTTTCAAATATTTCTTGTTTTGCCTTTTTGTTCTTACTTTAGTTTCTGATATATGAAAATCACTTTCGTAAATGTCAATTGTTTAATATGGGTCTTTTTAAGGAAGGTAGTGGACGTGGAGTATGCATGTAGGAGGAAAATCTATGTTGTGAAGGTTGCAAATATGCTTGACCTAACATTATGGGATGATCTTTGTCCTTGTGATTCTCATACATGCGCTTATGAGATTAGTAATCACCCAACCCAATGCATATGCATGTGAGGTGATTTATTCTCGTTAAGCTTTAGTTATTTTATTGAGGCTTGTTGGCAACAAAACTTACAAAGCTTGTGCTCAGGAATCACTTGTATCCCTACATATTCGGTGGCTTACCAACAAATTGGCTAGCTAAATATCTTGAGAGATGCTTCGTGAAGAGGACTAGATACATAATATTAAAATATTATTTCATTTAGCCACCGAATTTGATGACATTGTCGAAGCATGCGACCTGAGGGAAGGACATGGAGGGTAGCTCTTCTACGCTCAACCATCAGTCTTCTGTCTCCGTGCATGGCAATAAGTGCAAGCATTGATGTTAGGATAATGGAGCCAATTCGAAGAAGGTTGTTTCTGTGCTACGACAAAAAAGAAAAATGAAATGACGCCTCAATCTAATTACTACGACGCCTGAGTTTTAAATGTCCCATTTTCTCGCTTTGTGCGTTCAAAAACTCCGAAGAATATGGATCCACCAATGCCTATCCAAATCACTCTCGGTTCGATTCCCTAACATCAATCACAACATGCTTAGCTTAACTTCTGAATAATCTCAACTAGCCTAATAAGTTGGTGTATGTATATTATATATATACCTTGAGTAGAGCAGTACGTAGCACCTTCTTCTCGGACTATAGTCTGTACACAGTCGAATATACCATTATACTAGTTTGATAATCCCTGCATGCAAACATCAAATATCATCACACAAATCGCAATACATGCATGCCTCCACCCTTTCTTTACCTGAGCCATCAACCTAGTCCTTATGGCATCCAGGGGAGTGGTTATGGCTCCCGTCAGAGAAGGACACAACAAAACCATTAATATTATATCTCTTCCTGAACTAGCAGAGAAATCTGACGAGAAATTTTACTCACACTTGTTGATACAGTTTGACACTCACTTTTTCACTCTCTCCAGTTGAAGAGCATATACAAGATGCTGTGAAAGAAAAACAATAAAATCTAAACAAGAATTTAAATAAATGCTTTTTGAGTCTTAGATTGATATTTTCAATAATTCAGGTCCTAAACTGATAGTTTTATCCTTCAGATCCTAGATTGAAAGCCTTAAATTAATAAAACTATGTTTTGGGGTGGATCAATGTAAAATCATGTTGGATAAGACAGATAACATGAAAAACCATAGAGAGCTCTTGAAAGTCGAATTACCAGGAAATGCACAAATTATGACATTTTGAGAATCTTTCAGATCTCTCTTCGCCTGGTTAGAGATGTTACGAAACAATAACAACAGTATTGGATTGAAGTTTCAGGAGATGCCATAAAATCAATTTCAGTTATAACTATCTAGATTTTAAAAGAAACATTTGCTTATTACTAAACAACTACTGGAGAGAGAATCATTACCGCTAACTTATAACCATGTCGAAGTTGATCATAGATGCACAATTGAATTGCGTTTAATGGCAAATTTCTTAGCAAAAACGACCCATATCCCTAACATGGAGATAAATGGTTAGTTTCAAATGCATTTGCAAGTTGATATAAGTAACTGGAAAGAGTAATACCATAAACTAATGTTATGATGAAAAAGCTTTAGTTCATCTCAGAAATATAATAAAATGCAGCAATCCAGGTCAAAAGAAGGGGAATATGTTAGAATCAGAAATGGAGTAATGCTTTTATTGATTGAATTGAGTTACAAGATAGAAAAGATATAGGTATAATGCTCCCCAGCCCCTCTCACAAAGTGAGCTCAAGTTCTTAGCCATCCAAAGGTACCTCTCTCCCCTTCCCACTCTTATTTAACTATTATAACTTTACCCAAAATCATGATCAGATGTAAATGATTGACCCCGTACTTATATACACACATCCACGTTGTGGTGTGGATCCGATGTAGGACAAGCCCACACAATAAAACTCAATTCCCCTTTCAAATGGGACATCCACGGACGAGAGAGCATGACCTCCTTGCCCCCTCTTCATTCATGCCCACAATGGGATCAACTCCCCACC
This sequence comes from Plectranthus barbatus, assembly GCA_026898455.1. NCBI lineage: Eukaryota > Viridiplantae > Streptophyta > Magnoliopsida > Lamiales > Lamiaceae > Plectranthus > Plectranthus barbatus. The sequence continues at coordinate 52,261 of JAPKLW010000371.1, read as the reverse complement.
TCTTTTCCCATGAAATGTTCGATCCACGTTCAACGTATCAAATTATTAGGCACATAAGGTACGAAACTCTAACTTCACCCAAAACTATGTTTAAAGGTAAATGATTGACCCCCTCACTTATATACTCATCCACGTTGTGGTGTGGTTCCGATGTACGACAAGACCACACCATAGCAATTCATTCCCCTTTCATATCGAACCACCACGACAGGGCCTCCTTGTCCCTTGGTATTCATATCCACAACGGGTTTACTCCACACCTCCTTTCCGGTGGAAGGTTCGGTACACGTTTACCATACCAAATTATTAGAATAAAAAATAGATTAATGTTTTTATTGATTGAATTGAGTTACAAAAAATAGAAGATATATAGGTACAATGTTCCCCAACCTCTCTCACAAAGTGAGCCTCAAGTTTTGAACTCTCCAAAGATACCCTATCTACCCTTCTCACTCTTATTTAACTAGCTAACCACACACTCTAAAAAGTATTGACAAAGTTGAGTTGCTAGTCACCAATATTCAGCCCGGAGTGTTACAAGTTGCAAACTATTACTTCATCTTCCCATGAATTGGTCACCCACCAACTAAATGATGTCCCACCTTCAATGACAGAAATTGTGGATCAGAAAAACATCAAATACACCAAAAATCATATATGACTGGTATCCCAGTTATCATTCGAAGTAAAATTCAGACAGTTGGAACACACTGCCGATACCTGCAAAAAGAGCAAAAAATATTTTGTTTGTTATTGAAAACATGAGTACTGATACCTGCAAACAAGTTTTATATGAGAGAAGGAAAACCGATTCTTGATCCTAATCGCATTCTTATCCAATAATGCATGCTGATGTATTTATATAAAGGCAAAAAATGAAAAAGTCAAACATCAATTACATGTGAGAAAAGCTCATTACTTCACTCACTTATCTATATTATTTTCTACTATTTTATGTAATTTTATTGAGTTTATATATATATTTTATACATGAGTCTATATTGGGTGGTATTATGCGTGCTTTGGTGTGTTTCTACAGGTTTTAGGCCAAATTCACTGGAAAACTGTTCCGAAAGCAGTGACGTGCAAGAGTAGCAGTGAAGAGTTCTTCCACACGAATAATTCGGGCTATTGGCACATAGCAATGGATAGAGATTCGAGTTAGCTTTCCAATGAAACTAGAATCGGGTCAATCAAAGTTCGGGAGAGGAAGTTATGGCCAAAACCGTGAGACCGCGCAGATGGGGCGAGAAATGACCAAGTCTGGAAATTGAAGGACCATATCGATCGACGTAGAATCCACGTTGATCGACGTGGACATTTCATATCGATCAACGTGGAAGCCATGTTGATTGACGCGAACCTGCTAACGCGAAAATTCGATTAAATTCGAATTATATCATATCTTTAGCCTTAGATTTGATAGGATACACATCCACCTCTATAAATACCTAAGTAATTTCGACTTTTTGAGTACCCTTCATTACCTTTTCATTATCTTAGCATCCATTATTCAGTTTTTAGAGTTTTGAGAGTTGGGAAACACGAAACCCTTTTATTTTCTTGTAAGTTCTTTACTTTTATGCAATTTAATTGTTTTCTTTTGGATTTCTATCTGCGATGAGTGGCTAGAAACCCAGCGGGTTCTAGGGGAATGAATGATTAATCTTGAATGCATGTTTATTCAACTAACTCAAACTGCTTGGTTTTGAATTCTTGTTTGAATTGTTAGGATCTAGAATTAATCAGATCGAGAGATAGAATTAATTATAGGTTTACAATTATTGATTGAAGGACTAAAAATTGAAAATGATAACAGGAAAAGGAATTTGAATACAATTAAAATATTAGTCCTAGGGGAAGATAATAATTGTAAGGATTAATCTGTGGAATTATAAAATGTTGATTATTACTGTGTTATTGAGGCCACACATTCACATAATAGTAACCTAGGCTATAATTGTCCGACCAAGAAGTTATAGTATTTTTATGATTTCCCACCAATGTGAGTTAATTGATTTGCATGTATTCTCATTAATTGTTCGCCCTAGAATCAGCGTTTGTTGCGGGTATTTTTGTACGGAATTGGAGCCCAAGAACAATTCAATCAAGAATGTAGAAGAACAATACAAATTATAGTAGGTAGGCAGAAATATTGTTGTAGATTGCTGAAGTAAATACAATGGAAATGGAAAATAGACAATCAAGCACGAATTGAAATAAATAAGATTAATCGAGCTATAATTCGCTTCAGTCCTTGCTTTTTTGCATCGTCCCCAGATTATGCTCTTCCCGAAACATATATAGTCCTTCTTGGAATAACGTCTCTCCGTGATTTTCGCCGAACTTCATTACTAATTTGTCCGTTTCACATTCAAAAGATCCGCTCTTCCTTATTTAAGCACGCCTTAAATGTCGAGCCATAGATTTTGAATCTTCACAGCTCGAAGCCATAGTGTTCGATCCATATCGTCGACCTATCATTATGGGCCTCATCCAGGGTTTAAGCCCAAAGCATCAATCATTTAATGGGCCGTTTTTGGGCCTTGAAATATCGACCTCAACAGCGTTCCTTTACATTTGCTTTCAAAACCTCTTTAATTTTCAGTATTGTCATCTTTATTTTAAAAATAAAACCAAAACCCTAATTTTCTGTTTACTCAAATAATGAATCTTAGGATCATAATTAGTACATAGGATAATTTCCCCACACAATTCCATTGGGTTCGACTTGAGTTATAAATTTTATTTGTCACTGTTGCTATAATTTATCTGTAGATTTTACAGTGATCAGTGGATTCAAAGAATAATCGATTTTCGTCTCTGCGATACCATTTTGATGTGGGATAATAACTCAAAATCATTCATGCATTATCCCTTATTTTTCAAAATTGGTGTTAAGTGTCTGATTGAAATAATCCCCCGTATTGTTAGATTGAAACCTATTTATGGTAATCACAAATTGATTTCTAATCAAAGAGGAAAAATTAGGAAGGATGATACTAACATCTTATTTATATATAAGAGTTAAAAAAGAAGTGCACAAGAGATTAATCAATCCCCTAAAATCTCATATGACTAGGAATGTCCATTTGAGACCTAATACCTTGGCTCGCAGCCCGCATTAACTGAAATTCCTCGCACTTGAAAAATATGACAAAAGAATATACATCTTCCCATGAATTGGGTCAACTACCAACTAAATGATGTCCCACCTTCAATGGCAAAAATTGTGGATCATAAAAACATCCAATGCACTAAAAATCATATCTGTCTGGCATCCCAGTAAGCATTCGAAGTCAAATTCAAACTACTGGAACACACTGTCGATGCCTGCAAAAAGAGCAAAAAATATTTTGTTTGTTATTGAAAACATGAGTATTGATACTTGCAAAAAACTTTTATATGAGAGAAGGACAGTCGATTCTTGATCCTAATCGCATTCTTATCCATTGTTGCATGTTGATATATTTATATAAGGGCTAAGAATGAAAAACCCAAACATCAATTACATGTGAGAACTAAAAAACGTGAGAAAATGAGTGAAATCATACCCGATACTCGTGATACTGTTGGAGTTCTTCCGATGGGAGGTCTTCGGACTAAAGGAGTTTCTTCGACCGAAAGTGTGGTGATGACAAATGTCGAGCGAGATCGTCTTCTACAAAGCATCGACAAACTGGAGCAGCTCGTCAGCAACACTGAGGTTGTAGTCTTCCAAGTTCCAAATTATTTTTTCATATTCCAGGTTGTTGTTCTCGCCTCATCATCCACCATGAAGTGTAGGAATTTCTGGATTCCATTCACTCTCACTCTCCTGGCATCACTCTTCAACTTCTACTCATTTATGATTTCTCTGAAAAGTACAGAGATTGTCCGAATGAACTAGATATGTAGATTCGGGCAAAACTATAAGTGAATAGGCCTTAAAGAAACTTAAGAAAAGGAAGGATCATTTGGATACCATTACGATAATATCCATCGTGTTCTTTCCCTTGTTTGTGATCGTGAGTCTCGCTGTGTACCCGGTGATTTTATGTCTTCAAATAGATTAGAGTGAAAAATTGTAGTTTCATGTCTTCTTTGTGATTTTAATGATCGTTTTTAGTCTAAGTTGCTAGTTATATGGGGAGTCAAGTTTGTATTTGTTGTTTTGAGTCTAAGTTGTAAATGAGTAAAATTTTATGAACATTGGTTACTAAATTGAAAATCTTGGAAAGGTGTGACCTCCTTGCCTCCTCGTCATTCATGTCCTCAATGAGATCAACTCAACGGTGGGTCAACTCTCCACCTCTTTTCCCATGAAATGTCCGATCCACGTTCAACGTACAAAATTGTTGGGCACATAAGGTACGAAACTCCAACTTCATCCAAAACAATGATTAAAGGTAAATGATAGGCCCCACCACTTATATACTCATCCACATTGTAGTGTGGATCCGATATAGGACAAAACTACACCATAACAATTCATCCCACTTTCAAATCAAACCACCAAGACAGGGCTTCCTTGCTCCATTGGCATTCATATCCCCAACGGGTTTACTTCCAACCTCCTTTTCGAGGGAAGATCAGGTACACATTTTCCGTACCATTTTATTAGAATCGAAAATGGATTAATGCTTTTATTAATTGAATTGAGTTACAAAATAGAAGAGATATAGGTATAATGTTCCTCAACCCCTCTCTCAAAGTGAGCCTCAAATTCTGAACCCTCCAAAGATACCCTATTTACCCTTCACACTCTTATTTAACTAGCTAACCACACACTCTAAAAAGTATTTACAAACTTGAGCTGCTAGTACTAACATTGAGCCCAGAGTGTTACAAGTTGCGAACTATTACTTCATATTTCAGATCGTGGTTCTCGCCTATGTGATAAGCTCTTTTATGTAGTGCAGAAACTGATGGATTGCCTTCACTCATACACTGTTAGCATCGGTATTCAACTTATTTCATTCTTCAAAATAAAACTCATATAATATGAGTGCAATCATCTATGAAAGAACACACAACTGAAAATAGCACACAGTCTTGTTTTTTGTTTTGTTTGTGGTTCCAAGTCGTATTGGTCGTTTTGAGTCAAGTATTATTGGTTATTATTTTATTTGTCAAATGTCGAGCGAGATCGTCTTCTACAAAGCATCGACAAACTGGAGCAGCTCGTTAGCAGCACTGAGGTTGTAGTCTTCCAAGTTACAAATTATTTTTTCAAATTTCAGGTTGTTGTTCTAGCCTCATCATCCACCATGAAGTGTAGGAATTTTTGGATTCCATTTACTCTCACCCTTCAGCCATCACTCTTCAACTTCTACTCATTCATGATTTCTCTGAGAAGTACATAGATTGTTCGAATGAGCTGCATATATAGATTTGGGCAAAGCTGTAAGTGAAGAGGCCTTAAAGAAACTTAGGAAAAGGAAGAATCGTTGGGATACCATTACGATGATATCCATCATGTTCTTCCCCTTGTTTGCGATCGTGAGTCTCGCTGCGTACCCTGTGATTTTATGCTTTTAAATATATTAGAGTGAAATTGTAGTTTCTTGTCTTCTTTGTAATTTTAATGGTCGTTTTTAGTCTAAGTTGCAAGTTGTATGGGGATTCAAGTTTGTATTTGTTGTTTTGAGTCTAAGTTGTAAAGGAGTAAAATTTTATGAATATTGGTTACTAAATTGAGAATTTTGGAAGAGTGTAACCTCCTCGTCATTCATGCCCTCAGTTGGATCAACTCCACGGTGGGTCAACTCTCCACCTCTTTATCAATGAAAGGTCCAATCCACGTTCAACGTACCATATTGTTAGGCAAATAAGGTACAAAACTCTAACTTCACCCAAAACGATGGTTAAAGGTAAATGATAGACCCCCCCCCCACACTTATATACTCATCCACATTGTGGTGTGGATTTGATGTAGGACAAGACCACACCATAGCAATTCATCCCCCTTTCGAATCGAACCACCACGACAGGGCCTCCTTGCTCCCTTGGCATTCATATCCCCAACAGGTTTCCTCCCCACATCCTTTTCGGTGGAAGGTCCGATACACGTTTACCGTACCTATTTATTAGAATAAAAGTTCCCCAATCCCTCTCACAAAGTGAACCTTAAGCTCTGAACCCTCTAAAGATACCCTATCTACCCTTTTCACTCTTATTTAACTAGCTAACCACACACTCTAGAAAGTATTTACAAACTTGAGCTGCTAGTCACTAACATTGAGCTCGGAGTGTTACAAGTTGCAAACTATTACTTCATCATTCAGGTCGTGATTCTCGCCTATGTGATAAGCTCTTCTATAAAGTTCAAAAATTGTTGGATTCCCTTCACTTTCACACTGTTAGCATTGGTATTCAACTAGTTTCATTCTTCAAAATAAAAACTCATATAATATGAGTGCAACCATCTATGAAAGAACACACAACTAAAAATATCACACTGTCTTGTTTGTTGTTTTGTTTGTGATTCCAAGTCGGATTGGTCGTTTTGAGTAAAGTAGTATTGGTTATTATTTTATTAGTGATTTCAAGTTGTATTTATTATTCAAGTTGCAAGTATTATTAGTTGCTAATTTTTAGCTCCCCACTCCTACCAAATAAAAAACTTTGGCATAGTTTTCAAAACAAATGCGTTCAAGTGAATTCAAAGTAATAATCGATTTTCGTCTCTTCTACCCCATTTTGTTGTAGGATATTAACTCAAAATCATTCATGCACTATCCCTTGTTTTTCAAAATAGGTGCTAAGTGTCTGATTGAAATAATTCACCGTATTGTTAGATCTAAACCTATTTATGGTCATTCCAAATTGATTTCTAATCATAGAGAAAAAAATTAGGAAGGATGATACTTATATCTTATTTATATATAAGAATTAAAAAAGAAGTGCATGAAAGATTAATCAATCCCCCAAAATTTCATATGACTAGGAATGTCCACCTGAGACATAATACTTTGGCTCGCAGCCGCAAAAAATGAAATTCCTCACACTTGAAAAATATGACAAAAGAATATACATCTTCCCATGAATTGGGTCAGCCACCAACTAAATGATGTTGCACCATCAATGGCACAAATTGTGGATCAAAAAACATCAAATGAACCAAAAATCATATCTGACTGGCATCCCAGTCAGCATTCGAAGTCAAATTCAAATTGCTTGAACACACTATCCATGAATGCAAAAAGAGCAAAAAATATCATTTGTTATTAAAAATATGAGTATTGATACCTGCAAAAAAGTTTTATTTAAGAGAATGATAGCCCATTCTTGATCCTAATCGCATTCTTATCCAATATTGTATGTTGATATATTTATATAAAGGCTAAGAATGAAAAAGTCAAACATCAGTTACATGGTAGAATTGAAAAACATGAGAAAATGAGTGATATTGTACCCGATACTCGTGATACTGCAGGAATTCTTCTGACAGGAGCTCCTCGGACTACGAGAGTTTCTTCGACTGAAAGTGTGGTGATGACGAATGTCGAGCGAGATCGTCTACTACAAAGCATCGACAAACTGGAGCAGCTCTTCAGCATCACTGAGGTTGCAGTCTTCCAAGTTGCAATTTACTTTTTCATATTCCAAGCTATTGTTCTTGCCCATCATCCACCATGAAGTGTAGGAATTTCTGGATTCCATTTACTCTCACCCTCCTAGCATCACTCTTCAACTTCTACTATTTCATGATTTCTCTGAGAAGTACAGAGATTTTCCGAATGAGCTGGACATGAAGATTCGTGCAAAACTGTAAGTGAAGAGGCCTTAAAGAAACTTAAGGAAAGTAAGAATCGTTGGGATACCATTACAATGATATCCATCAAGTTCCTCCCGTTGTTTGCGATTGTGAGTCTCGCTGCGTATCCGGTAATTTTATGCTTTAAATATATTAGAGTGTGATTGTAGTTTCTTGTGTTTATTGTGATTTTAATGGTCCTTTTTTAGTCTAAGTAACAAGTTGTATGCGGAGTCAAGTTTGTATTTGTTGTTTTGAATGTAAGTTATAATGGAGTAAAATTTTATGAATATTGGTTATCTAAATTGAAAACCTTAGAGGAGTGTGACCTCCTTGCCCCCTCGACATTTATGCCCCTAGTGGGATCAACTCCACGATGGGTCAACTCTCCACCACTTTTCCCAAGAAAGGTCTGATCCATGTTCAACGTACCAAATTCTTAGGTAAATAAGGTATGAAACTCTAACTTTACCTAAAACTATGGTTAAAGGTAAATGACTTACCCCCCACTTATATACTCATCCAAATTGTGGTGTGGATTCGATGTAGGACAAGACCACACCATAAAAATTTATCCCCCTTTCGAATCGAACCACCACGACAGGGCCTCCTTGCTCCCTTGGCATTCATATCCCCAACAGGTTTCCTCCCCACATCCTTTTCGGTGGAATGTTCGGTACACGTTCACCGTACCTATTTATTAGAATAAAAAATGAATTAATGTTTTTTTTATTGGATTAAGTTACAAAATAAAAGAGATCTAGGTACAATGTTCCACAACCCCACTCACAAAGTGAACTTCAAGTTCTGAACCCTCCAAAGATACCCTATCTACCCTTCTCACTCTTATTTAAGTAGCTAACCACACACTCTAGAAAGTATTGATAAAATTGAGCTGCTAGTCACTAACACTGATCCAGGAGTGTTACAAGTTGCAAACTATTACTTCATCTTTCATGTCGTGGTTCTCGCCTATGTGATAAGGTCTTCTATGAAGTGCAAAAACTGTCGGATTCCCTTCACTCTTACACTGTTAGCATTGGTATTCAACTTGTTTCATTCTTCAAAATTAAAACTCATATAATATGAGTGCAACCATCTATGAAAGAAACACAACTAAAAATATCACACTCTCTTGTTTGTTGTTTTGTTTGTGATTCTAAGTCGGATTGCTTGTTTTGAGTCAAGTAGTATAGGTTATCATTTTATTTGTGATTTCAAGTTGTATTTATTATTTTTAGTCAAGTTGAAAATATTATTAGTTGATAATTTATAGCTCCCCACTCCCCCCAAAAAAACCTTTGGCATAGTTTTTGAAACAAATATGTTCGAGTGAATTCAAAGCAATAATCGATTTTCGTTTCTACAACCCCATTTTGTTGTGGGATATTAGCTCAAAATCATTCATGGACTATCCATTGTTTTTCAAAATTGGTGCTAAGTGTCTGCTTGAAATAATCCACCGTATTGTTAGATCGAAACCTATTTATGGTAATTCCAAATTGATTTCTAATCATAGAGAAAAAATTAGGAAGGATGATATTAACATTTTATTTATATATATGAATTAAAAATTGCTGGAACACACTGCCCATGCCTGCAAAAAGAGCAAAAAAAAATTTTTTTTTGTTATTGAAAATATGAGTATTGATACCTGCAAAAAAGTTTTATTTGAGAGAAGGATAGCCGATTCTTGATCCTAATCGCATTCTTATCCAATATTGAATGTTGATATATTTATATAAGGGCTAAGAATGAAAAAGTCAAACATCAATTACATGTGAGAATTGAAAATCATGAGAAAATGAGTGATATTGTACCTGATACTCCAGGAATTCTTCCTATAGGTGCTCCTCGAACAACGAGAGTTTCTTAAACTGAAAATGTGGTGATGATGAATATCGAGCGAGTGATGGGTTTTGTATACTGAAAGCATTTATTATAATGAGTATACAACAGTTTATTTCTCCTATCTGTTAACAATCGTACATGTATGAACAATGGTATCCTCTTGTCTCACCGATAGGGACGATCATACGGCGTGTTGTAGATCGCAGAAGACAGTATGATCACTTGACCTAGTGAGACATAAACATAATCACAGCCGAGACAGCGTATGAGGATACGTCTGTCCGGATGGCTGCGGCATTGTCGGAATAAGTAGTCTGTCTTGGTTACTTGACATGCTGGTACGCAGAGGTGGCGTATTGATGGACCGCAGTGAGATATATTCGTCTGTCTGACATCAGCGAATAAAAGATCTCGTTATATTGATTGAGTCCAAACCCTAACGAAGGTTCAGGGGTTTGCACGGGTTGACTGTTGCTTTGACTTGCCATGGTGGAGAGCCTGAGTAACGTGCTCGTATATCCTCATCTTGGGTAACAACAGTTCGTGTAGTACCGCCTGAGACTGAACTTAGGTAACCATATCCGAGTAATAGGATGGGGACATTCCCTGAGGAGCTCAATAACATTCATCGTGCCAAAGTCCTGCAGGCTGATTAAGTTCAGGCACGAGTGATAAGGTTTGAGTGGTACTACTCAGAAATAATAAGATATTAATTAATTGTAGTTAGAGCTTGTCAGAGGCTCCGATTAATTAATGGATGTCCGGTAACCTTAAATATGGGGATTCTCAATTAATGCAACCCGTTCTCATAACATGGTAATAAAGGGGTAGGTTAGTATTAATTCTGTGGTGAAAAAGAATTAATATTAATTAATTAATTGTGTCCTGGGTTGTGGACATGGGAATTAATTAATTTATAGGCCCACTTTATTATTTGCATTAGGTCCCAGGTCTGGCCCAATTAAATATGCTGAATTGAGCCCAAAATGGCCCATTAGGGTTTCAAACCCTAGGTCTATAAATAGACAGCTCTCTCTCTGAAACCCTAGTCACTTCATAACACAGTTGAAACACACTAAACCCTAGAGAGAGAGGAGGCGCCGATTTTGGTGAACAAGGAGGAGAATTTCGATTCTGGTCCTGCTCAGAATACAGATCTACGGAGTCCTCACCAGTAGTAGATCTGAACAGCATTGGGACACAGCCCTGAAGATCTGATCTGGAGAACAGATTTCTCATCTCTTCTCTTTCTGTTTTTCGAATTTAATCAAGAAATTAGGGTTCTAATTTTTGTTTCTGCAGATTAAATCGAATTGCGTGGTTGAATTGGATTTTGGAATTCAAACGCAAAAGATCGGTACAGACACTACGGATTTACGGTAATCTCTCAATCCACAATTATGCATTAAATTCATAGGAGCATGCTAGGGTTTTTGTGAATTTAATTATGGGCAATATCCATAGATCGATCTGGTTCAGTTTTGGTTTTGGTGATTCGGTTCACGGGAAAACCCTACAGCGAGATCGTCTTCTACAAAGCATCGACAAACTGGAGCAGCTCATCAGCAGCACTGAGGTTGTAGTCTTCCAAGTTGCAAATTAATTTTTCATATTCCAAGCTATTGTTCTCGCCCATCATCCACCATGAAGTGTAGGAATTTCTGGATTCCATTTACTCTTACCCTCTTAGCATCACTCTTCAACTTCTACTCATTCAGGATTTCTCTGAGAAGTACAGAGATTGTCCGAATGAGTTGGATATGAAGATTCGGGCAAAGCTGTAAGTGAATATGCCTTAAAGAAACTTAAGGAAAGGAAGAATCGTTGGGATACCATTACGATGATATCCATCATGTTACTCCCATTGTTTGCGATCGTGAGTCTCGCTGCGTACCCAGTGATTTTATGCTTTAAATAGATTAGAGTGAAATTGTAGTTCCTTGTGCTTTTTGTAATTTTAATGGTCGTTTTTAGTCTAAGTTGCAGGTTGTATGGGGAGTCAAGTTTGTATTTGTTGTTTTGAGTGTAAGTTATAATGGAGTAAAATTTTATGAATATTGGTTATCTAAATTGAAAACCTTGGAAGAGTGTGACCTCCTTGCCCCCTCGACATTCATGCCCCCAATGAGATCAACTCCACAGTGGGTCTCTCCACCACTTTTCCCAAGAAAGTTCTGATCAACGTTCAACGTACCAAATTCTTAGGTACATAAGGTACGAGACTCTGACTTCACCCAAAACTATGCTTAAAGGTAAATGATTGACCCCCCCGCCCCCACTTATATACGCATCCACATTGTGGTGTGGATTTGATGTAGGACAAGACCACACCATAGCAATTCATCCCCCTTTCGAATCGAACCACCACGACAGGGCCTCCTTGCTCCCTTGACATTCATATCCCCAACAGGTTTCATCCCCACATCCTTTTCGGTGGAAGGTCCGATACACGTTTACCGTACCTATTTATTAGAATAAAAGTTCCCCAACCCCTCTCACAAAGTGAACCATAAGTTCTGAACCCTCCAAAGATACCCTATCTATCCTTCTCACTCTTATTTAACAAGCTAACCACACACTAGAAAGTATTGACAAACTCTTCTATGAAGTGCAAAAACTGTTGGATTCCCTTCACTCTCACACTGTTATCATTGGTATTCAACTTATTTCATTCTTCAAAATAAAAACTCATACTACCTCCGTCCCAATTTATCAGTTCCACTATCCTTTTTGGTATGTCCCATTTATTAGTCCCATTTTCTAAAATGTCAAACTTTTTAACACTCACCAATAAAATATTAATTCCACTACACTCACAAACATTGGTTATTGTGCCATTTCAAAATGGGACTATAAATTTGGGACGGAGGGAGTATAATATGAGTGCAATCATCTATGAAAAAACACACAGCTAAAAATATCACACTGTCTTGTTTGTTGTTTTGTTTGTGATTACAAATCGTATTGGTCGTTTTGAGTCAAGTAGTATTGGTAATTATTTTATTTGTGATTTCTAGTTGTATTTATTATTTTTAGTCAAGTTGCAAGTATTATTAGTAGCTAATTTTTAGCTCCCCACTCCCCCTAAAAAACATTAGCAAAGTTTTCGAAATAATTGCATTCGTGTGGATTCAAAGCAATAATCAATTCTCGTCTCTTATACCCCATTTTGTTGTGGGATATTATCTCAAAATCTTTCATGCACTATCCCTTGTTTTTCAAAATAGGTGCTAAGTTTCTGAGTGAAATAATCCACCATATTGTTAGATCAAAACCTATTTATGGTAATCCCAAAATAGGTGTTCCTCTTATGTGGTGTGTACTTAGGATACTATGGTCTTACAGCATGGTATGCAACCTGCTTGCCCCTATTGAAGGAAGGATATGCTTTCCTAGCATTAGATGCACAATGCTCAGCATTTATCCTGGACACTGCTGAGTGTGGCCAAGCAGGCATTCTCTGGGTACTCTGCTGAGATCCAGTTGATGCATGCTTAGCAGGCATTCTCTGGATACTCTGCTGAGATCCAGGAGATTTACGCTGCTTACGCCAATCTGTCTGCTTAGCAGTTGATGACTCAGCAATAGTCCTTTCCTTATCTTTTTCAGCATTGACTTTTCCAGCAGAAATGAATGAAATCTTTTTCTGCTTAGAAAGTTCAGCATTTCTATTCAAGGCTTCCTTAGAGGATTTTCTTACGGCTTCAACACACCCAAGACCCAATCCAGATTTATTAGAATGTCTTCTCTGTTGGCTGACAATGGCACTTAGAACTGCCTTGCTGGATGAGTAAGCACAAATGCAATCCTCCTTAGGTGTACTCTTCAAAGCTAGATTCTCCTTTTTAGTATTTTGAAAATTTTAAGCAAGCTTGGAGTAATCAGCTTTGAGTAACACCTTCTATCGTTTCTCCTACCATTTAGTTTCAATTCAATTATTCTTGGCATGTAGATTGTTAATTAGGATGTTGTGTTGTGTTGTGTTTGTTTTTGTGTGATGAACCCAAACGAGAATTGGAGATTTGAATCATGATTTACTTGGTAAGGCTTGAGATTTACTTTGACCAATGATAGGGCATAATCTAATTGTTAAGGCGTGCTCGAATTGAACTTTTGAATTGCCGAGTTTTGTGCGAGGTTAATCCCTAGGACTTGACAAAAGCCGAGAGTTTTTAGCCTTAATATTGTCATACTTTGATCGGTTGTGAGTGGCAAGGTTGAGAGCACAAAATCTAGAACTTGAATATATTCTCTATCTATTTGGCATGAGTTTGGTAATTAAAAGATGATCTTAGGCCATCGATTCTTAGTCCTTCCTTTCACTTACGGAGTATAAGGTTGTTGATATCATAATTTTGCCCTTCATACCCTTGTTTCCCGTGATTGTGCTTAAATGGAGAATTTTCTTTGAAATTATTAGGACAAAATTTGGGGGGAATGAGTGTATGAGGGTGAATACGGAGATGAGAGTTGGGATGGGAATCATTTGGTATCTTTGAGTTGTGATTGTTGAGACAATAAAAGTATTGAGTGTAGGATTGATTTGAATCCTAGAAAAATGGGTACCAACAAAAATTTGGGTACTTAGAAAAAGAAAAGAGAAAAAGAAAAAAAGTAAGGCACCATGAAAGGAAAGAAAGAATGATGGTGCTAAAGAAAAATGAGAAAAGAAAGAAAGAAAAAAAAATTATGAGAGTTATTTGATGAAAAAGCCTCAAGGTTAGAAGTGGATTGAAGAGAATAAGTTTGGGGGTTTTGGGATATGGAGAAGTTCGTCACTTTAGCCCAAAACCACCTACCTTTTAGTAAGCCACGTTATAACCAAAAACAAAGACCTTTTTATTTTAGGAGCCAACTCATTGTAGTATAGTGGTCAGAATTGTTTCAAGCCTATGGAAATTGTGCTCGATATCTTGTGAATGAGTGAAATTCATCAAACCCTAAA
>JAPKLW010000371.1:26348-37717 GCA_026898455.1 Plectranthus barbatus | reverse complement strand
CATTCAAGCTGAAGAAGGATCCTACCTCCGGAGAGTGAATCCAACGGTAGAGGAGTTTTGAGGATTGAATCATTAGTTCGTAAATACGGTTTGTTCATAGTTGTAGTCTCTACTTTTATGTAAATTCAAATTTCTTCGAGGGAGTGAACCGAGAAGAGGTTTTGATATTTATTATTTCAATTTTGCTTTGTGAACTTCATTATTATAGTAAAATCTATTTTTGGCCGTGAGGCTCTCGCGAGTTTAGAAACTCTAGACTCGTGAAAAATAATTCTTTGTGTCTGACGTTAAATTTTCGCTGCGTGTTAAACTTTGAAAGTGTTAAACTTTGAATGTGTCAAACTTTGACTTCTCTGATATTCTGTTTAACATTACTCTATATTTATATGTTTAGACATATTGAATTATGCTGTGTTAAAACTTCAACACCTAGGTGTTAATGGTAAACTCGGGCATTAAATTCTTTCAAGCTTGTTTCTTGCCTGTTAGGAGTAGGTAATAGCCAGCCTTTAGGTAGTTGATGTGAACGTTGCAGCCAACACGCGGACGGAATCGTCGTGATAAGTGCATAATCTTATTATTCTAGTTCCAATCCATGTGCGGTGCTAGGATTGTAGAGCGATAATTGACAGTCGATTGGGAGTGACCTAGGAGTTAATAATGTAGCTGTTTGCAATTCCTAGTGTCATCTACCGCTAGTTATCCGTAGCAAGTGACTAGCGACATTAGAGTCGGTTGCTCAACCTCATAGGAATTAAAATTCGTTTGCAACATAACTTGGTTTAATTCGGAACAATTGAAGTTTACAAACACTCACTATCTTCTAATATTGTCGGATTTGTTATCTTCATCTACCTAAACCATTGATTGAATTACATGATTGGAGAAGTTAGCAATTTGTTTAATAATTGATTGTTTGCATTTAAAGCTTAGTTTACGATTCATTGCCTAGATAGATGAAAATCAACGACTTTTGAGTAACCTAGATATTGATACCCTTCAATTGAGTAGATGATATCCACTTGAGCGAATTAGAAAAGAGATCGGATTGATAAATTTAACGTGTTAATTATGTGTGCTTCATGCGGCTATCACTCTCCTCTCAAACCTTTGTTTGAGACGCTCTCTTTCCTCCTTGCTCACCTTAGGACACTCGTGCTTTAGATGATCTGGCGAATTACATTCGAAGCACGTCCTTGGTTTTTTTTCTGCTGATCGAGAGGAGGATGTGAGCTTAGCTTCCTTGGCTTCCTTCTATGCTTTGGCTTCCAGCATGAGTTTTTGAAGCTTTCGCATCTGCTCTTCAAGCTCACTGATTTTGAGATCTACATGTTGTGAGCTTGAGGTTGAGGCAACCTCCTTTGCTGGTGAAGCTGGTGCAGATCTTTCACTGTTGTGGAAGGGCTTCCTTGGCTTCCACTTTCCAGCATCTTTCTTAGCGAAGAATGCTAAGTCTTACGGGGGTACAACATTTGTTGACGAAGTTTGAGCCACGGCTGCTTCGTTCTTTTTTTATTGCTGTATTATAAACTCGTGAGCTTTAAGTTGAGCGAATACCTCAGATGTAGACATTTTGCTGAGGTCTTTCTCACTCAGACTCGTAATCTTCACGAACCAATTGCTCGTTGGAAAGAGTTTGGAAATGATCTTATTGTTCATTTCTCCGTTGTCATATGTCTTTCCCAAATTCTGGAGCTCTCCAATGATAGTATTGAATCTTTCTTCCATCGCTTGAATGGATTCACCTGCAAGCATAGAGAAAGACTCATATTTATCAACGGCTACCTGGAGTTTATTTCTCTTCATTCGGTCTGTCTCCTGGGAAGATGCGCACACAAAGTCCCACATATCCTTAGCCGTGTCAAAGACTAGAGCTTTGTCTGCCATCAATGGGGTAGACAGTCTAGTATGAGCTTCTTTGCTAGATACTCCAACTGAGCTCTTTTCTTGTCCTCAACCGTCCATTCATCGAACGTCTTCTCGACCATTGGAGGTGGGCTTGGTTTCCCCTCAGCAACTGGACCAACGAAGATATTAGGCTTCATTATCCTGATGGGTCCTTTAGAGAGAACGTCCACCATCTCTGGATGTATACTTTGAAGCTGGATGGTGGCCATCTTCTACCATGAGTTGAACTTCTCCTTGTTATACTTGGGAAGCGTGTGGTTCATCTTGGCAAGCTTGGTGTTCCTGAGCTAAACAACAAAAATAGCACA
This sequence comes from Plectranthus barbatus, assembly GCA_026898455.1. NCBI lineage: Eukaryota > Viridiplantae > Streptophyta > Magnoliopsida > Lamiales > Lamiaceae > Plectranthus > Plectranthus barbatus. The sequence continues at coordinate 35,501 of JAPKLW010000371.1, read as the reverse complement.
AGGAAAATATAGATCTGGTCAAAGCGACTCAGAAGCAGTAAGTCTTACGACCTCCTGCTCTGATACCACTTGTTGGTCCCTGATCAGAGTCGTTAAAGCAGCGGAAGACTAACTTAAAAAATGCAGCGGAATGTTTAAGTATCTTGCACTTAGTTTCCTCTTCAAATATTTAGCTCAAGGTAGGTGTTAGATTGCTTCAGATATACTCTAGCAACTTGAGGTTGCTAGGTTTTAAATCAATGAACAGAAACAATAAAACAGTAAACAAGAACACAAGGTTTATAGTGGTTCAATCCTTAATGATCTACGTCAACTCCTCAGTCAAACACTGAGAATTTCACTAAAAAGATATATTCAAGTACACGGAGTCGCCTGTCTCTTGTAACAGGTGGTGAGCTTCCGAGCCAGCCACTACAAAGCTATCCTCCGTTACTTGGATCTCTCTATCGGCAACTGCGGCTAAGTCAAGGGCGCACCTTCGTAAAACTTGCCTTGCTGTAATGGAAGATTTATAGTTCCTTCCTGAACTCTCCTGGGGGTTTCGGCAACAGTCCGTCGGAGTCAATCTCTTTTTAGAGATGTAATTGCTGGATGCTTCCTAGGATGGAAGTTATCCCAATGATTAGAGATTTTTGAACAAAGTCAAGGAATCCTCTTCAATGCAGTGTCAGATATTCAAATGCTTTGACACTTGCTGTTGAGAGCTTTTAAGATTCTTCTCTTTAAGGAGCTCTCAACTGACTACTCTCTTTTTGCTTTTGTTCGCTTTGTAAAATGTATCTTTCTTCGCTTGTATTCGTTGAGTATTAGATCGAGTAGTAGTGGTCTCTCTCTGTTTGGACTTCTCTTTTATATCTGTAGATTCAAAACTTGAATCTCCATACCCGTTAGACACAACGGTCTTCTTCATCCAAAAGAGTGTCTACTTTATTGTCCTTTCCAGCATGGTACAGTGCTTTTCCACCTACTTTGGGAAGGAAAGCTTATCGTCCTTGGTTGTACCTTTGTCAGAACGGGCGTCTTAGCAGTCGTTGCTAGGTGTTTCTTTGCTTAGCATTCTATCAGAGAATGCTGGGAACGGTCTGCTAAGTTCTTCTACCTTTTGAAATGCTGAACTCTTCTAGCATCCTGCTTTGTGTCCAACTGCTGACTCCTCAGCAGTTGCGTATTCTGCATATGTGTCTTGATCCCTTATTGCTATTACTTCTAGCAATCTTCTGAGTAAATAGTGAATGCTGACTCCTTCAGCATTCCACTATTTTCTATACTTCTGCTGACTGCTTGAACAAGTACTGTTAGCAGTTTTTTCTTCTCAACACCTTGTCCGCTATCTCCTTAGCAGTTGTTTCTGTCTACTGACTTCTCTAGCAATAGCCTTGACTGCTGAGAACGTTCCTAGCATCCAGAATTTTTGAAGCCTTCGTTTCAGTTGCTAAATCCTTCAGCAATCTTCCACAAGTACTTCAAATCTATTACAACTCGAAATATTTCCTAAACAGGACATTACACAGGAGTTGCTAGACTATCTAGATTTCAGCAATTATCGACCAAACTTACTAAGGTTTTGATTCAACAAAACCTTTACAATTTGATCTAAAGAGGGAATTTACAACATAAATCTATGAATAATTCCCAAAAATTTCCCCCTTTTTGGTGCGATCAAAGCCTACTATCAATTGCTGAGTTGACAAGTAATTCTAATACAAGTATCAGATCTATTCTAGCAAACTAACTCAGATTTTAACCACTTGATCCTAGCAAGGATTGGTTTAAATAAAACTCCCCCTCAATAAATGCTGGGAAATATTCTCGATTAAACACAAGTAAAATGCTTCTTAGCGATATGCTAGAAAATCTGGCACCCAGTCAAATCAGCAAGCATTTACCACCAATCATAAACAAATAACTCAGCATCCACATGCAATTTCGTTGAATACATGAATAGTGTATATCAACTAGGACATGCAAAAGATCAGAAGTGGACAATGAATAATTGTCTAAGTCTGATTCAGTTTCATATATATGATTTGAGATTGTACAAGTACATCGAAACTGAAAAAGACAAAAAAAGATTACAAGAGTCTTGCCAACGTATTCAATTTTCCTCAAGAGTCAGGAGCAGGCTTCTTGTCAAATTCATCAAATTTACTCATAGCCATCTGCATGAACTTGTCGTATAGCACTTTGTTCGCCTCCCTTTCTGCAGACTCCCTCTCAAGTTTCTTAGCAAGCTTCTCGTTCTCCATCTCTAGCTTCTTGAGCTTCAGTTCAATCTCTTTCTTCTTTAGCTCTTTCTCTGCTAGTCGGCACTCTTCTTCTTTCGCAGCTAGCTCTTCTTCTTCCTTCTTCCTCTTCTCAGCTTCAGCAATTCTCTTCTCTTCCCCCTCTTTGATTGCATCAAAAAAGGTGGAAGAAAACGATTGAACACTTTGCACAAGCCTTTGCTGAGAATCAACTACATCTTCTTTCATTACTTCCATGTCATGTTTCACCCCTGACACTTCGCCTCTTACATCTGCAACCTCCTTCCTTACATCGGCAACATCCACAGCCACTTTCTAAAGGACAAATTGCACAGTGGCATCAGCATAAGAGTGAAAGTCACTGGAGCTTATCGGTTGGGTATGTAATAAAGAATCTGCTAGCACCAACGCTTGGCTCGCAGCACTCATGTATTGTCCTCGGGCTGCACAACTTCTTCCATCGCCATAACAACTTCTTCGTGTGCTTCTATGTACACAGCTTCCTCTGCTATGCGCTTTGTCTCCTCTGCTTTCCAGGCCTTCGCTTCAGCCTCAGTAAAGTCAGTAGCCTCTGCTTCATCGGCAAGTGCAGCAGCATATTGAGCGACATCGGCTAGGAGCTCAAACTCTTCCAAGGTCCAGATCTCCTCCAGGGCCTTAGCAAGCTCAGCAGCTTTTGCTTCCTCGATCTCAGCAGCTCGTGCGGCGCTTGTCATCTCCAGAATGTCATCTTTTAGGAAATGACGAATCATTTTCTCTTCGGGATTTTGAGAGATGACCAGCTCTCGGCTCTTATTCTTTTCCAGCTCTTCTTTTTCTCTCGCGCAGCCATCCTGGCTAGCAGTCGCTCTTTATTCTGAGCCTCATATTCAGCTTGATGCCGTCGGTACTCAGCAGCTGCTTTGGCCTGTCGCTTAGGAAGTTCAATTTTATCATCGGAATGACCATCAGGAGCAAAAGTGTACTTTGGAAGACTTTGAGAAGTTGAGAACATTCGGTGGACTCGAATGGCCTAAAGTCGAGCAAGGACTTGATTATCATAGAATTGTTTAGTGTCAGGCACTTGATCTATCCAATCGTTTGCCCATTGCTCTTCCTTCCGCCAGTAGTTAAGCCCTTTGGTTGTAATGACCAGCATTCTCTCCTCAAAACATAGCTGATGCATGATGTAATCATACACCTTCCAACGCCTAAACTCTTTTCCTAACAACTTGCCTTCCGGGGTGTCTTCGTCCAACTCAACATATAAGACATTGGCAATGTCTCTCTCGATCTCAGCAAGAACAAATTCGTCAATCTCAGAGATCATAGGTAATAGGTCGGAGTTTACCTCTTCCTCAAGAAAGACCGGTGCACACCATTGCGCTACTCGTCTTATCTTGAATCAACACCCTGGAAGTCCTTTGAAAGGAACTCGCAATGTCTCGTTGTTGCCAGTAGGAATATTCCTTAGAAATTGGGCATCATAGACATCCTCAGATTCACCATCGGAATTAGATTCGGAATATCAAGAGGCTAGAAAGCCTTCATCTGGTTCATCTTCTTGAATATGCTTCTCAGTAGACGAGGGAATGGCAGTGCTATGACCCTCCTCAGCACTTGGTCCCTCAGCTCCACCACTGCTGGCTCTCTCCTCAGCATGCGAGACTTCAGCACCTCCGTCAGCAATGTTAGCACCTTGCTCAGCATTCACACCTAAGCCAAAAGTTCCAACATCCATATTCTGAGCAGATTGAGCAGTATGCTCCCGAATAATAACTCCTCATTGGCCTTCGGGATGCGTAGGAGCATCAAAGACTCCTGCCTCCAATAGAGTGTGTAAGTCCTTGTCGGACAAGGCATCGTGCTTTAGCAAAGGGATGGTGGTGGGAATTTTAGCAACTTGTTTCCCATTCCGCTTGGCAGCCTCTCGAGTTGCATGCTCTGCTGCTAATTTAGCAGCCTCATGAGCTGCACGCTCTAGCAATTTAGCAGCTTCCTTTGCTGCTAGCTCGTCAGCAGCTTTCTTTACTTGCTCAAAGTTCATGTCCCTTGCTTCAAGAGTGATCTTCTCCATCACTTTCTTGTATTCTTTCTTCTCTTTCTCCTTTTGATTCCTCTTCCTCTTCAAGTTTCTCTCCCTTATAGCTTTCAATCTTGCGGAGAGTGGTTGAGCAGAGAGAGGAATGACTTGCTCTGCCTCCTTAGCCGGTGGAGTTTTCTCAGAAGCTTCTTTCTCAGCGGCTTCTTTCTCAGCGGTTTTGACAAGTCGTCGTCTCCTCCTCTTCTTTTCAGGAGTAGCATCGTCCGTTCTCTTCCTTTTGGGAATCACAGCAGCAAGCTGACCAAAATCTGAGCAGGTTGCTCTTATTGCTTCTTAGCAAGAATCTCTTCTATCTTCTTGGCAGGCAGATCTCCTAACTGCTCAATGTCAGCGAGATCTCGGAAGCACTGCTCTGTTTCGGCTACTATCCTGGCCGCAGCAATCTCTTCAGCAGTCAGAGGAATTGCTTGCTCCAGTTGTGGAAAAGCTAACTCGGCTGGATGAACATCATCCGAAGATGTAGGGATAGTGGGGTCGACATTCGATTTGCCCTTTAGTCTGAGAGGGCAAGAAAGATCCAGAGGAGCTGGCTTCTTCTTGGTCTGCGGGATGAAGTCAGTAGGGAGGAGCGTCTCACCCCTGTCAAGCTTGGACTTATGGAAATATATCTCAATGAACTTGCTTATCTTCAACCCGAAGTTCACATTGGATGTGAAGATCCCCTCCTTCTTGATCTTCAAATTTTTCTTCGCGTGATCCATCCACTGCTCATAGAAAAATTCAGCCCAGTTTCCCTTAATCCCATCAACTAACGCCATCATAACGGTGTATTTCTTCGCAGACAGTTCTGAATACGACCCTGCATTGCATTGGAACATTTTAATCACGAGTTCAGCCAGGAGTCGATACTCATCCTATAGCTGATTGATCGGAGTGGCCACTTTCCAGGTGACCGCCTTGCTTAAGTCGGGCTTCCTCCATAAATTCCATCGAGCCTTCATCTCGTCTAGTTAGTGACACACTCTCAGAGTTGCGAAGTACGAACTTCTTTGCAAGCACCTTGGCACTCACCTTGATGATTGTGCCAAAAACAGAGGTCTTAAAAGACTTCTGATTCTCTTCTGCTATCACTGCCCTCGCATAAAACTCCAAAACCATATGAGGTCGAAACCTCAACGGTTCAACAGACAGGTACTCGATGACCTGCTCCATTGCTAGAATGTCCATCACCGACGCTGAAAATTGAGGAATGGCAAGTGGCGTGTAAATGATGCGATCCTTCATAATTTGAGCGGCCCTCCTCTGAGAATTTGTAAGGCCGGACTGCTCCTTCTTCCTTGCGAGTTTGTATGAGCTTCTTTGCTAGATACTCCAACTGAGCTCTTTTCTTGTCCTCAACCGTCCATTCATCGAACGTCTTCTCGACCATTGGAGGTGGTCTTGGTTTCCCCTCAGAAACTGGACCAACGAAGATATTAGGCTTCATTATCCTGATGGGTACTTTAGAGAGAACGTCCACCACCTTTGGATGTATACTTTGAAGCTGGATGGTGGCCATCTTCTGCCATGAGTTGAACTTCTCCTTGTTATACTTGGGAAGTGTGTGGTTCATCTTGGCAAGCTTGGTGTTCCTGAGCTAAACAACAAAAATAGTGCAAGGAAAATATAGATCTGGTCAAAGCGACTCAGAAGCAGTAAGTCTTATGACCTCCTGCTCTGATACCACTTGTTGGTCTCTGATCAGTTTCCTTTTTAAAGCAGTGGAATACAAACTTAACAAATGCAGCGGAATGTTTAAGTATCTTGCACTTAGTTTCCTCTTCAAATATTTAGCTCAAGGTAGGTGTTAGATTGCTTCAGATATACTCTAGCAACTTGAGGTTGCTAGGTTTTAAATCAATGAACAGAAACAATAAAACAGTAAACAAGAACACAAGGTTTATAGTGGTTCGATCCTTAAAGATCTACATCCACTCCTCAGTCGAACACTGAGAATTTCACTAAAAAGATATATTCAAGTACAAGAAGTCGTCTGTCTCTTGTAGCAGGTGGTAAGCTTTCGAGCCAGCCACTACAAAGCTATCCACCGTTACTTTGATCTTTCTATCGGTAGCTGCGGCTAAGTCAAGGGCGCACCTTCGTAAAACTTGCCTTGCTGTAATGGAAGATTTATAGTTCCTTCCTGTACTCTCCTGGGGATTTTGGCAACAGCCCGTCGGAGTCAATCTCTTTTTAGAGATGTGACTGCTAGATGCTTCATATGATGGAAGTTATCCCAATGATTAGAGATTCTTGAACAACGTACAGGAATCCTCTTCAATGCAGTGTCAGATATTCAAATGCTTTAACACTTGTTGTTGAGAGCTTTTAAGATTCTTCTCTTTAAGGAGCTCTCAACTGACTACTCTCTTTTTGCTTTTGTTCGCTTTGTAAATGGTATCTTTCTTCGCTTGTATTCATTGAGTATTAGATCGAGTAGTACATGAGTAGTAGTGGTCTCTCTCTATTTGGACTTCTCTTTTATATATGGAGATTCAAAACTTGAATCTCCATACCCGTTAGACACAATGATCTTCTTCGTCCAAAAAAGTGTCTACTTTATCGTCCTTTCCGGCGTGGTACAGTGCTTTTCCACCTACTTTGGGAAAGCTTATCGTCCTTGGTTGTACCTTTGTCAGAACGGGCGTCTTAGCAGTCGTTGCTAGGTGTTTCTTTGCTTAGCATTCTATCGGAGAATGCTGGGAACGGTCTGCTAAGTTCTTCAACCTTTTGAAATGCTGAACTCTTCTAGCATCCTGCATTGTGTCCAACTGCTGACTCCTCAACAGTTGCGTATTCAGAATTTGGGTCTTGATTCCTTATTGCTATTACTTCTAGCAATCTTCTGAGTAAATAGTGAATGCTGACTCCTTCAGCATTCCGCTATCTTCTATACTTCTGCTGATTGCTTGAACAAGTACTCTTAGCAGTCTTTTCTTCTCAGCACCTTGTCTGCTATCTCCTTAGCAGTCGTTTATGTCTGCTGACTTCTCTAGCAATCGGCTTGACTGATGAGAACATTCCTAGCATCCTGAATTTCCGAAGCCTTCGTTTCAATTTGTTGGATCCTTCAGCAATCTTCCGCAAGTACTTCTAATCTATTACAACTCGGAATATTTCCTAAACAGGACATTACACAAGAGTTGCTAGACTATCTAGATTTTAGCAATGATCGACCAAAGTAACTAAGACTTTGATTCAACAAAACCTTTACAATTTGATCTAAAGAGAGAATTTACAACATAAATCTAGGAATAATTCTCAACAACTAACATCATATTTGTGTTTAAGAAGAAAAACTCATATAACACGAGTGCAATTATCTATTAAATAATGTACTGATGAAACTTACAAACTGTCTGCTTCCTGCAAATAGAACAAATGTTGCAGAAATAACGTTTTATTGTTTATTGAAATATGAGGAGTGATATCTACAAAAGGAGCAAATGATGAAATAATATTTTATTGTTTATTAAAATGTGAGAAGTGATGCATTTATTGTATGTGAGAGTAGGATAATAATTTTAGATGACCAAGTCTTGAACCTATGGTAATGAGACTCTTATCCATTATTGCAGTGATATATATTTGTAACAATTATGGTTAAGAATGCAAAACCCAATCGCCACATTCAATTAAGGCTAAGAATTAAAAAATGTGCAATTTAGTAAGATGAGTAAAATCGTATAACCTCGTGATATTGAAACAAAATTCTTCCAATTGGAGTTCTCCCGACTAAAAATGTAGAGATGAACAATGCAGAGTGGGATAATTTGATAGAAAGTTTCAGCAAACATGAGTATCTTTTCACCAACATTGAGGTCGGAGTGTTCCAAGTTGCGAACTATTACTTCATCTTTTAGGTCGTGGTTCTCACCTTCTTGCAACATGATGTGCAAAAGTTGTTGGATTCCCTTCACTCTCACACTATTAACATTGTTCTTCAACTTCATTCACTCTTAATCATCCCTGAAAAATACAGAGTATGCCTGAATGAGCTAGACATAAAAATTTGTGCAACCTATAACGAAGATATTAGTGCACATGTCTTACTGGAGTATAAGTAATAAAAGAATCGAAGGGAATTCATTACAATGATATCCATCATTTTCTTCGTCATGTTCGCGATCCTGAGTGTCACTATCTACCCAGTGATTTTATGTTCCTAAATAGTTTAAAGTGAAGTTGCATTGATCGTATTCTTGTTTAGTTAGTGATTCCAAGTTTTATTGGTCGTTTTGAGTCAAGTAGTATTGGTTGTTGTTTTGTTTATGATTCAAGTCGTATTAATCGTTTTTAGTCAAGTACTATTGGATTTTATTTTACTTATGATTCAAAGTTTTGTTTTCGTTGAGTTTTTTTTTTTTTTTGCTCCCCCCAAAAAAAAAACCGCCTACTACCTATATACTGCGCAAAAGATGCAAAAATAATCTTTTGTTATTTATTAAAATAAGAGTGATATCTACAAAAGGAGGAAATGATGTGGATGTACTATTTTGTTGTTTATTAAAGTATGAAAATTGGTGCATTTATTTTATGTGAGAGTAGGACAATAATTTTAGATAGTCAAGTATTGAACCTCTCGTAGTGAGATTCGTATCCATTGCTGCAATGATATATGTATCTATAATGGCTAAGAATGAAAACATCAACTGATACATTCAATTAGGGCTAACAATTAAAAAAAGTGCAATTGAGAAGAATGAGTGGAACCGTAAAACCTCAAAATAAATTAATGATTGATTTGATCTAAAATCAAGCAATCTATATATATATTAAAACAATACCGGATTCTTTATATGGAAAATATAGTTGAATTAATTGTTCATTAATTGAAGTGTTAAGTTA
>JAPKLW010000371.1:0-21348 GCA_026898455.1 Plectranthus barbatus | reverse complement strand
AATTTAGTTGAAATTAGAACAACAATTATGGAATTCTAGTTTCTTTAATCCATTATGTATTCTAGTAATAAGAAAATCATATTTCAAGCTGATAAATGATAATTATTTAACTATAATCAAAATTAACTTATGGGCTTTGTCATTCTTACGGATGTTAATTGAAATAGTTCGTTGGAAACTGCGCTAGGTGGGATATTCGATTCTAATTGAATTGGGTTGAGATATTTTCAATTAAAAAAATATTAATTTTAATCCATGGATTTTAGGCCTAATCCATTGGACCAACAATGAGTTGTGGGCTTATTATTTGGGTGGTTGTTTGTCTTGAGTTTTCTAGTATTGATGAATCGTCTAGACGCGATGAGAGGAGTGAAATATGTTATTATAGGTGTTGGTTTAACTTTTTCCAAGGACTCTAAAATGGTATTACCTCTGTCTATGCGAATTGTTACAATTTTTTTGACACGAGAATTAAGGATTATGAACATAAGTTGAATTAATATTTTATTGTTAAATGTGAAAAAATTATTATTTTTAGAAATATAACAATTCGGTTGAAAAACTCAATTTGGTAAGTGTAATAATTCGAGCGGGACGAAGGGAGTAATAAGTTTCGCTCTTTGTAATATGAATTTTGTTTGCTCTTTTTTTTTTCCGTAAATATGAATTGGATCTATTTCTCTTTTTTCTTTCCGTAAATTTGAATTGGATCTATTTCTCTGATCTCTTGTTTAATGAAATTGTAAACACATTGCCAATAGAAAATTAATAAATGTAAAAATTAGAAATATATTATTCAAAAGATTACAAATTAAAAAATATGATTCTGTTAATTTAATCATTGGCGAAAACAGCCTTGGGCCCCGGGGCTGCCGATCCCCCGGACGGCCGGATTTTTTTTTAGTTATATTTAAAATAAAACTATAAGTCTCGATTCAATTTAAGATGATCGAACCCCCTCGGAACTTCAAGTCTACCTCCGCCCCCGAATCTAATATTTTACCATCCATATACATTTTATTTACTTACCTATGATCTATCATTTTCTTTTTGTTTGAATTACAGATGTGAAAAATGGAGCTAATGATGGAAGTGATCCGACAAAAGAAGATGAAGCTTGTGTGACTTTGTAAACTAAAGCCTGCATAAGTAATTGAAAATACTAACAAAGAGAAACAAAGAAATTATAAATAATCTTTGGAGATAAAAAAATAAAATAAAAATTATATTGCTAATGAAAAAAAAAAAAAGAAATATTGGCAGTGATCAGTCAACAACGGCCATGGAGCTAATGATATTTATAAATCGTGATAATGAATTTATAAATTAAATTTAAAATCTTAATTTGGATTGTGTTGAAAATATGAAAATTATTATTATTCCTTTTTTTTTTTTTTTGCTTTTTATGATGATGTGGACGAATAATAAGCACAAAGTTATTGATTTTCGTTTTTCGTTTTTTTGTTTGGCAAAAACTTGCGTTAGGCAGGCCTAAACGGTTTAGGCGGGTTTTATCCTACCCAAATGGGTTCACCCATCCCAAATAGGGTATATTATATGGGTTTGGGCTTCAGTTAATGGATAAAACCCGCCTAGATCTTGGGTTAATGGATAAAACCCGCCTAAATCGTTTAGGCCTGCCTAACCCAAGACCTTCCCTTTTTGTTTTGGGTATGTTACTGTGCATATACATGTTTTTTATTGTTTTGACTTTTGAGCGAGCCTTTTCCCGCTGAAGTAACATTATTGGATAATTTTACTTTAGTATAATAAATAGATAGATATTGAAGTATTATTATTTCAGGATTAAGATATTTTTATTTATTTTCTTTTTATTATCCGTTGTTTATTATTTTCTTAATTTATAGTAGTATATATGCAGGAAATATTATAAGGAAAAATCAAATTTGGACGATTCTGAAACGATAAACCCTAACGACTCACTATTCTTTACATTTTTCTTCTCCTCCGCAGCTCCACTTTTCCCTTTCTCCCGACTCCTCCTTGTCCGAAGCCCTCCGCTATCGAGTTTGATTCTATTACATCATTCGAATCTCACAAATTAAACGAAGAGATGCCTGGACTCACCTGCAATTCTTGCAACAAAGAATTCGCAGACGATGTCGAACAGAAGCTGCATTACAAATCAGAGTGGCACCGCTACAATCTTAAACGAAAGGTATTCAATAATATATTTTGTTTGTCGAATTGATTTTTTTTTTATTATGATTTTTATTCATGCGTTTTGACCTCTTCAATTTGAAGAGACACAATTCATTTTTTTCTAGTCTGCTTTTTTTTTTTTGCTGGTTTAATTGTGGTTTGTGACTATGTTTTTAGAAACGATTATTATTATTTTTGTTTGTATACGTGAAGCGATTTATTGGAATTGATGTTTCAAGATTAGATTTTTATTAGGGTTGCACCCGAGCATGTGGGCAACTTGTTTATTTCGATAGAAAGATTATGATTTTTAGGGTTATTTGGGCTATGTGCTGAAAGATTGAGGGTTTTAGGAATTAGTTTGTGGGCTATGTTCTGAAAGCCTAAAACATGAAATTATTTCATCATTATTGAAACCTCATTCGATATGGGAGTTTTCGGTTTCCTTACATTGGAGCAAGCTCTTTTATCATCTGCTGTTATGACTATAATGTTTGTGAATGTCTCCTTTGTGTTTTCATGTATTGAAGTCGTTGATCTTTCTCAACATGGAAATAGTCTTCTTCTGATAGACTCATTTGTTTTACCAACTTCAATCGTATTCATACCCTATTACTTGATTTATGTATTTGTAATTTCATCATTTTTTGTTTATCTTTGTGAAGGTTTCTGGTGTACCAGGAGTGACTGAAACTCTCTTCTTAGCTAGACAATCTGCACTTGCAGAAGAGAAAAGGAAGCTGGATGAGACTCCAATGCTTTACAGTTGTGGCATTTGTGGCAAGGGGTATAGAAGTTCTAAAGCTCACGAACAGCATCTGAAGTCTAAAAGTCATCTAATAAGGGCTTCTGAATCAACAAACGGCAGAGATGCAGCGAGTTCAATAATCAAACCTCTTATACGCCGGGCTCCGAAGGAGCCTCTCCATCATGTGATGGAGGAAGATGAAGAAAGTGGAGAGAGTGAGTGGGAAGAGGTCGATTCTGATGAAGAACTACTTGATGAAGCCAGTGACTCATTGAAGCAATTACATGTCAATGAGAGTGCTTCTAATGCTGATATGGATGAAGATGATTTTGAAGATTTGGATCCATGTTGTTGCTTTATGTGTGATTTGGTGCATGATACAATAGAAAGCTGTATGGTACACATGCACAAACAGCATGGTTTCTTCATTCCAGATATTGAGTATCTGAAGGATCCTAAAGGTCTTCTGACATACCTGGGCCTCAAGGTAATAATCTTCTTGTGAGAATCATCCACTATTTTTACACATTGTGACTTTGAATAGATATGTTGACTTACAATTCCGTCCTCAGGTTAAAAGAGATTTCGTGTGTTTGTACTGCAATGAGAGATGTCAACCTTTCAGTAGTTTGGGGGCAGTTCGGAATCATATGGAGGCCAAAAGTCACTGCAAAGTGCACTATGGTGATGGAAGTGAAGATGATGAAGCAGAGCTTGAAGAGTTTTATGATTATAGCAGCAGGTTTGTGATTTATCGACTGATTTTTACTTAAAAATCTTTTTGTTCATTCGGATTACTTTTCTAACCATTTCTTGTTTTTTACTTACAGTTATGTGGACACGGATGGGAAGCAACTGGTTGCTGCTGGTGATATGCAGAACGCTGTTACACTCAGTGGTGGTGGTTCCGAGCTTGTCATTACGAAACGGAATAATGGTTCAACAGTGACCAGAATGCTTGGATCTAGGGAGTATCTGAGATACTATCGCCAGAAACCACGCCCCACAGCCTTGCACAGTGAAATCACGGCTGCATTAGCTTCTAGGTATGTGAATTGAGCCCTTTATGCTCCAGATACAGTAAAGAAGAATATTGTACAACTCCCCCCCACCTCTTCTCCATAGACATTGATTTTGGTGATAATGTAAATGTGTGTTGGTGTTGCAGATACAAGAGCATGGGGCTAACAACTGTGCAGTCAAGAGAGCAAGCAGTGAGGATGAAAGTAATGAAGGCAATGAACAGGTCAGGTGTTGATGCCATGCGCTCCAAGATTGGTATGAAGAGTAACGTCATTCGCAACCTCCCCAAAAACGTTACATATTAAGCTGTATCTTTACACAACACTTCACCTACATCATATGTTTTTGGTTTGCTTTGCTGGTCCGGATACCAGCTCATATTAATGACTATTGTGGTTGTTTTTCTGGAATTTATATAAATTGTATTCCTTTTCTTTTTCCTGTCAAATCCTATTTAAAGAAACTCATCATGTAATAAAAATGAAGTTGTGAAATCTTTTTCGTGACAAGTCCTCGTCTCTTCCACACGCTTCAGCAAGTCTGAGCGAGATAGATTTGACATCGTCGACCGCGCTTTTGCTCATCTGAAGCGCGGACATCCGCCCACAACATCATGGTCATGATGGGAGAGCCTACTGCGCTGTGAAATTATGGCGCAAGGATATCGGAGGTAATCTCCCTGCCCTAAAATGCCGACAACTCAAATTATCCAGATGTTTTAATTCAAATCGATATTCAATTCAAGAAATGACTGGATTATCTGGCACCCACACCATTGGATTCTCGCATTGCCACATGAATTCTGCTCGATTCTATACAACTACAGCAAGACATCGAATCCTATCTGGCATACTACCCTAAATTCACGAGGTCGCCGCTAAATGCCGGCGGATATTACTAGATATATCCAACATTATTTTGAATTTTGGACATTTATTTTTATTTTAATTGCTCAATTAAAATTAGTCCAGGTGAATGCCACATCAGCACATCCACGTGGAAGATAATAGTGTGACTAAACAAATAATAATATTGTTAGTTTATAGGATAAAACTCGTAGACAAAATCAAAACTGGGATAAAATTTCCAAAAGAAAAAACTTGGGATAAAATTTTATCAAATTTAAACTTTTGGATAAAATGCCTAATTTTCCCAATTAAAATTTTATATGGAGATCCTGTAATTTTATTTCTACATCAACACATTATTACTATTTATTTAAAATTAAAATATACAATTAAATGCTTAACCATTATGTTCAGGGGTGATTCTAAATGCAGCCACAATTTTTCTCAATACGACCTCCAAATTTTTTAAAAATAAAATTATCATTTAATATTACTCTCTTACCCTTAGAGTGATCTCTAATTTAAGATATTAACTATTAAGTTAAAAAAAAGTATAGCCCCACTCTATAACCCTCAAAGCTCCTATTCCTTTTAATTCTAAAATGTTCAATTCCGTTCATCGTACCTCCATAGCTACGGTTTTTGTTCTTCACAAATATCCAATGAAGAAGTTATTTTTATTCTCATGATTCCACTGCATTACTGTAAATCTCCCAAAAAACATTCATAGAGAGGAAGAGAGAAATGAAGGAATTTCCCACTACATTGGGGGAAGAGAAAACAAAAACAAATAAATAAATAAATAAATAAGAATACATTATTGTGGCTAGCAATACTAAAGGGAAAAATTAGAGAAATTTATTTTCCAAGAAAAATATTGCATAGCAACTGACAAATGTTTTGTTGGGTATGATGCTTCCATTAATGAAATGAATTCGATCAACAGAAATCAAAGATGGTGGAAAGGAGATGGTCCCAAACCTAATTGCTTTTTTTTTTTTTTTTTTTTCCCAGTAACTGTACTGATATTGCACAATTTATTCACTATACAATATATGTAGTATCAATTTGGCTGAATAAAAAATATTGTGATATGTGGGTAGAGCTGTTGTTGGGGTTTTGTGAACAATAAAAATGGAGGTTATGAATAAATGAGAGATGTAGTTGAATCTTTTAGAATTAAAAAGGAGGGGCTATGATTATTTTCTATTTTTAATTAATAATTTAAATTAAAGATAATAAAAGTAAAATAGTAATATCAACTCATGATTTTATTTTTTAAGATTTTGGAAGCTGCACTAAGAAAAATGATGGCTTTGTTTAGAATTAACCTATGTTCATAGGTGGAAGACATTATTGTTTTACACATCCCAAGAATGATGAAACATAAACCAAATTTGCTTTGCTTCAAAAGGTAAAATAGGCACATAAACATTATGAATAATTGGTCGTAGATAGTTTCAACTGTAGAAGAAATATAGAATGAATTTCTGTTTGTTCATTAAAACATGCATTCGCAACACATTTTATTTAATTAAAAAGAGGACTATGGAGAGAAATATAACTACTATGTATAGAATTAAGGGTTATTCTAAACGCAACCACATTTTTACTAAACGTAGCCCCTATAAATAATAAAAAATTAAATTACAATATATTATTACGATTTTATCCTTCTAACTCCCAATTTAAAATTTTAATTAAAATCACACAAATAAACGTATAACTCCTCATTTTCATCCTTATAAAATAAAAATAAAAACATAAAAACCAAACAACTCAATCAACTACCAACCTTGTCGTGGGGAAGCTTGCAATTTATACACATTTTCTGGTGGTATGATTTGGTACCATATGATTTCTTAGTTTCATGGAGAGCCCCATAATTATATGATGTTGAGATTATTAATGTTGTAAAAAGAATAGACTCTCATCATCATCGTCCGTTTTTTTCTTGAAAAAAGCTTTCGTCATCTTCGTTTTTTTTTTTTGGGGAGGGGGAGGAATTCACTGCCACTAATCCAGTCTGAAAAAGAAGCAGGTATTCTGCTATTTTGCACCACTCCAATTTTATTTCGATTTTTGACCTTTGTGTGTTTAACATAATTTCCATAGATGTCTATGTATGTGAGTTGGCTGCTGCATTTGTAGAAATATTCCATTGGAATTTTAATTTTGTTAGTTGGGGTTTTAATTTTCCTACTAAATAATCCTAAATTTATTTATATATAAAGGTTTTTGGGATTTTGATTTTCGTTTTATGTACATGGAAATGCGACTATGTTCAAGTTTGATTATTATTATTATTTGGATTAAAAAGGGGCTACAGAGTAAGATTGTAATTCTATTAAAATTTTAAGTTGGGGGCTACAGGGTAAGATTGTAATTTAATGTTATAATTTAAAATATTATTTTTAAAGGGGTTATATTTAGCAATATTGTGGCTGCATTTAGAATCACCCTAGAATTAATTACCCTTATAAAAAAGAGTGCATTAGCATTTTTTTAATTAGGGTAAACAAGTGGTTTTACATATTTATTTATATATTTTGGTAATAATTTGTTAGGAAAGGAAATATGGTGGGTGCGGTGTTGACCGGCGAGCTGCACAATGGGCGGACCAAGGCTGAAATGGTGGAGGAAGAATGAGATTAGGAAGATTGTAAGACTCGATTTTTATATCACCCTAAATTGGATTCCAAAAAGACGAGCCAGGAGGAAGTGAGTGTTGGATTGGACTGAATGCTTGGCGAACTTACTTCAACTATAGAAATAGACATGGTGACAATTGGGCCATCAAAACTGGCTAGTGGACTTGATAAATATTATTAAGCTGCAATAATATTATTTTTCTTTCAATTAAATTAAGGCAATGTTTGGCCTTATTTTCCCGTAGGTTACAGAATTTTAAGAAAAAGTGAACAATGTGGTAGGAAAAAGAAATGAAATGCAGTCTGTTTATCTCTCTATTTATTCTCTTTGATTCATCTTTTCTCATTTATACCTTTCTTTTATCTCTATTACAATTTACAAAATATCATCAAAATAGTATCACAACATTGATATTCGGAGCCATAACTCCTTGGAAATAGCTGATTGCAGTAGAGTGAAGGAACTTCTTGAAGCTCACAAGTTGTTGGATCAAAGCATTCCGCATGAGTCTCCAAAAAGAGAAGAGTTGGATGTTAAGGTAATTGCTGAACTTGTTGGAGTACATGCTAAACTTGATAATCTCACAAATATTTTAGCAACTTTAAACTTGAGGTAGGGCAAGAATATCATTGATGATGAGTCAATTTTGGAAGAACCTCCAAAAAAGATTTGTGTTCTCTGGAGGGGGCAGTAGTAAAGTGTAGGAACTGAGTCTACAACAGATAATACGAATTGTCTTTTATTATTTCAGTCTTTTGAATTATCCTTAGTGTATAAAAAATAAATCAGATTGAATAAATCAGGTGAATCCTATGCATGCTCTTAATATTTAATTGCAGATGATGAATTTACGAAATACCCGAACTCCAGCTTCTGATCTCTAGATCTAGATCGACGACAATGGATTCCGGATGTGAGGATCTTTATCAATGCTATTGTGCTCCAACATATCTAATCTTCTCATCTATTTGCTCGCTCTTCGGAAATCTGGTGAGAATACGCTACTGAGTTGAATCAGAAGATCAGAGAAATCGATCACTTTCTCCATTCTTAATTAGCCCGTCGCCCCCCCCCCCCCCCTCTCTATATCTTTTCTCTCAATTAATTAATCTCTTATTTCCTGAGTAGTATCACTCACTCCATTTTTACTTATGCTTGAATTAATAATTCAACCTGCAAGATTTAACATAATAAACCTTGTGAGCTCCTCAGGGAATATTTCCATCATGAAATGGATATGATTACCAACATGTCCGACCTAAGCAAACCACACACAAACAGCCACATCCAAGATGCAGCTATAAGAGTACATGTAAGACTCACCAATCATAGAAAGTGAAATTGTGGTAAACTTGTGTATGCCCCTTAGACTAAAAATAACAGTAGCCTTTGATACCCAACCCAACCGCCACATCAGCAAAATATAAAATAAAAAATTGAAAGAGAAAGAAAGTTGTAAAAAAAGAGGTCGACCAACAACCTAAAAGACCACAAAGGTCTATAGTCCCCACACATATTTTTTCTAATTCTTTTTTGATTGATGAATAGTAATATGACATTTGTCTACATTTAATTGGTCTATGATTTTTTTTATAAATACAATAATTAAATTGATATATCTTTTATAGAAAAACATAAAAAATAAATAATAAATACATCAAAATTCATAATTTTGTATTCTCCACGAATAGAGACTAAATTTGATATATATATTTTTATTTTTAAATTGATATATATATATATAATTATTTTGTTTGAATATTTTTATATCATTTAGTTTGTAGTATTTCCAATAATATTTAGTTATATTTAATTACTCACTTTAAGTAGTATTTTATTTTTTAAAAATTAAATATAACGGTGTGGTTGAGTGGTTGGAGTGATAATTGGTGATGTGGATATGAGAGAAAGTAAAAAAATATTAAAAAAATTAAGTAGTTGAGCCGGTTGCTGATAAACGTAATCTTAAGCTACTCACACTAGTGAGCTTTTCATTGTGGTCATCTAATAAGACAAAGCAATTTAAATTTTAAAAAATAAAAAAGGATAAAAAGTTGTTTCTTTCCTCGGTTGACGACCTAAGAGCAGCCACACGATGCCTTTCACTTTTTCTTTCACATTTTTAAATGAACACACCTTTGATCAAGTTTTTTAAAATTATATAATTTAAATAATTTTAAAAATAATATTTAAATTCCTTGAAAAGTCTTATAAAGATTTTTAGTGCATAATTTTTAAAATTTTTTGTTTTGTATTAATTATTGTTTGTAAGTTCTAAAGTTTTAGTACATAATTATTTATTTATTTAATTACAAATTTATAATAATTTATAATTTTATATTATATTAGAATAGGGAAATTAATATTTTAAATAAAAAGTTTGATTGGATTGAGGTCACTTATGGTGATGAAAATAATATTAAATTGTAGATTGTGTGATGGATCTAAAATAATTAATATTTTATTAAAACATTGGGCTTTAATGAGGATAGTCTAAGCCTTCCATTAGGTTTAAGATCATAACAAGTATTTAGAGATCTGACATATTTATATGTCAATTATAATGACACATCTCACTGTTGATCCCATCAATACATAAAGATGTACCGACACATCAAGTAGCTACGATAAGCTCACTTATAAACTAATGTGTCGCAGCCTAAACCGACAGCCTATCCAGGGACTGTCTCAGCCGTGATACTGTTTGTTGGTCCCAGATCAGAGTACGTGTAATGTGCATAAAAGTTATTTGCACTCTTAAACATGGCAGATTAGTTTTAAATCACAGTTTTAAAACGACAGTTTGTGTTAGCCAGCAGTTAGGTAGACAGTTTACAGTTATACGCTTCAACACTTTAGAGAAGTGTTGAAGGTTTCAAAGTACAGTTAGAAGCTGAGTAATGCACGAAATAAACAAAAACTGTAAATGAGGCAAGATATTTATAGTGTTTCGGACCCTTAAGTCCCACGTCCACTCTTCAGAAATTAATCCAGAAATTCATTAAGTAATGAAGATATAACCTCACGATCTATAGCCAAATGTTGTAGAAACCACCGTCCACAACAAAATGGATCACTCGCCCAGGTAGTTGTTCTAAACCTGGTCGAAAATTTCACAAAAGCTTGCAAAAACTTATTAAAAACTAAAATGACCAAATAATGTGTAAATACCATAGAGATCTAAATAAGATCATAAAAGACTCTAAATGAAGACATTCTTATTCAAAACAACATCTAAAACAAGTTAGAAAAGAGTAAAAGATTACTCTTTATGAGAGTTATCAGACACCTATGCACGAATAGCCCAAAGACGACAAGTCATCGAGAGATTCTTTAATAAAAAGCTAAAATTGCGGACCTTCCAGAAGGGCGACCTTGTGCTAAGGAAGGTATTCTAGAATACGAAAGAGGACAAGGCAGAAAAGCTCGCCCCCCAATGGGAGGGACCAAACGTTGTAACCGGAATCCCTGGGCAAGGGGCTTACAACCTTACTACGCTTGGTGGAAGACCCATATCCAATAGCTGGAACATCAAGCACCTAAAGCACTGTTACAAGTAGAAGCAAATCTAGGTTCCCTGCCAGGAACCATACAAATACGCCCCCTCTTCCTTGTTCCTTATCTACCTTAAGTTTTACTTTCGTTCATTGATTATTTCTCCACCTACATGATACTAACTTGAGCGTCGGAGGGGTGATGCTTAGTGCATCGCCCACGCTCACAACCCTCCCACTTTATTTGCACATCTCTAAAAAAACAAGAAACATGACTAAACACGTCAAACCAAGAACAACGCACAAGAAAAAAGCATGTATCAAAAGACCGTTCCACTAGAACCCGCAGGCAATAACCATTCAGAAGAAAAAAGTGGAAACCATTTAAGTACAGGAACATTAAAAAGTTGTTCAGAATGCAGAAATTAAAAGTATTCAAGAGCAAGGAATTTAAAAAGTTGTTCGGAATAATGGAAGCAACGTAAAAATACATTCAGGAGGCGCCAGAACCAGAAGGCTGATGGTCTCAAGAAGGATTTGGTGGCTGACTGGTTGGATCATCCTCACGGGGGCTCCTCTGGATGATCCTCTAGGGCTGAGTCGGAGTTAATCTTGGGACGGTTCGACACAAGAGTCTCCTGTTGATCATCCTTGTTGGGCACGGGAGACGACAACTTGTGGCCAGTGTCCTTGTCAGGTCCATCCAGAAAGCTAAGGTTCAGATCCGGGAACTTCAAGGCCAAGTGAGCGCAAACGTCCCCCATGGCCTGCTCCACCATCATCTGCCAAGGAAACCCAAAGGTATCAGATCGACAAAAAAGAGACAAGGATGAAACACCGTTGTACCTCATAAGTCTCGCTAAAATACTCCGACATCACGATGGCGGTGTAATCCAGACCTTCCCCTCTCTTCAACCGCACCACCTCGTTGTCCAGGTCTCCAAGCTCCTGTCGGAAATTTATGTCCTGTGCCTGGAGTTCCTCCTTGCCAACCCCAGCTACGCAGTAAGTGTGCAAATCACTCCTCTGAGGGAGTCCACCTCTGCCATAGTGTGAGAGAGCTCCTTCTTTAGCTCAGAGTTTCCCTTCCGCGACTTGTCAAGCTCCACTTGGCATAGGCAAAATCCTCCTGGGATTTTCCCAACTCCTCCTCCAGCTCATGCACCTTCTGAACCATCTCACCAACCCTTGGACCCTCGAATCGTGCCCTCAGCAGCTCTTTGGCTTGTTCCTCAGCATGGACGACCACCTCCCTATGGAACTCCAGCGACCTCAGCACGCCCTGTCAGACTCAACCAAGCGTCAAAACACAATAAACACCAGCACATTCCAAATTAGCAACAAGGGTTGATTCAAACATCATTACCTCAATAGCCTTAAGGTTGATATCCACCACCTTCTGGAACGCAGGACCTAGGTAAGCATCAAGAAGGGTTATAGACCCAGTCAACAGACGACGGACCCTCGATACAAAGAGTTCCACGTCAGCAGCCCGACCATGCAATAGAAAAGGGGGAGGTGGAAGCAGAGATCAAGACCGGTCAACATCCCGCTCTTGGGATTCCTCGAGCGTGCTCTCTTTGTTCCTACGCCTCCTCTCGCAATGCTAATCGCGACCGTCTTCCACCGAGACCACAACACACTCCTCCCTCCTCTCGTCCTCTCTTCGGAATCCATCCCTGCCACGGGCACTTGACTTGCGCTCCTCATGTTCAACATTCGACCTCTTGTGAGGAGGAGACCCAACACGCCTTCCGGAGATGGACGCTTCCTCTCTGACTGGCCAGCCTCGTCTTTCGCCCGCTCCTTCAGCTTCAAAGCCTCTACCAAAGCCGGTCGCATCACTTTGTTTCCCCTCATCCTGTTCGGAAGATCTTCCACCCTGCCGCTCGGGAACCTGATGCTACTAGCCGAGATGCTCCTACCTGTTCTGACCTCTTTCCACGACCTGACTTTTGTAGCGTAGGCCTTATCAATTCTCTTCAGTTCTGCCTTTGTAAGTACAATGCGCTTAAATTTGCACGCCAACAACCAGAAAAACAGGTGAGAAAATCAAAACTGCCAAGCAAACTAAAGAATAACCTAAGTAACGAGAACCAACTTAAATAATCCTCTCTGATCGGAGTAAACTCAGGGTCTTCCGAATCCATTCCCAAGAAGAACCACCAACTCCACCACCTAGAAGAGTTATCAGGAGCACCTGTGACCAACGACAACCGATCTCCAGTCCACTTGGTGGCGTAATAATATCCAAGATGGTAAGGGTTGAAGCGATACAAATAATGCCACTCGTGGATGGAAGGAAGACCAAGCCCCTGATCCATGAAGATCAAGAACGTGCCTACCATATGACACTAGCTAACAGGGGACAAGTTAAAAAGGGGAAAGACCGTACGAGTTCAGAACGTTGCAAAAAAAGGGATGAAGAGGAAGATCAACCCTTTTTTTCAAAATGAGAAGGTAAAAAGCAATGTACCCTAACGAAGGACTGAAACACCGCTCTTCCACCAAGGGGATGCGAAACGCAGGAGGAACCCTAGCCATTTGATCCAACACCTCAATTAGTTAACCCACAGACACCGACGAAACAGCATCCCTAACTTGGTCACTCTTAACATCCTTTCCATTTCCCCTCCTAGACCTAGAAATAGCGGATTGAATAGGCGGCTCACCGCCGAATAAAGAGGACACGTCAACAATCAGACGACGAGAAGCAAAGTGACTACCACCACTCCTCTCAACCTCCGGGGAACCCCGACCCAAAGAGAGAACACCAACCTAATTCGACTTCCCTGCCGAAACCAAAACCACCGCCGCTCCTTTCACGTTACTAGCAGGAAAGATGCCTGATAAGATCAAAACCCTAGCCAAACGACCCCGAAAAAGACGCAACGACCACCACCTACAACGACCTCTGAGAAAATCGGAACTACCCCAAAACTCACTAGGGTTGTAACAACTCCCTTGGGACTATAAAAGAGAAGCCGGTTGCCCATTTTTGGCACGTTTTTCCCTCTACTATACTTGTATTCTTAAAAAATTCACGATTCACACTTCATCATTCATAATAAGGTTACATTATTTTGTTGTTCTTTAGTTATTTTTCTCTTATCTTTCATAAGTTCCAAGGGTCCCTATTTCATCACAAATCGAACCTCAACAAAATCAAAACAAGTAGATAAAGCACAAAACTTATAAAAATTAGAGTTTGTTTTACAAAATTAACCTATCAAAAAATTACATGTATTATTTATTTAGCATTATACTTGTATTGTTTTTAAAAAATAGATAAAATAGTGAAAATGTAATATTTTACTGAAAAATGACAGACGATTTTATTGAAGTCGTGATTACTTGATTATTGAAATATATGTATATGCTATAACATAAAATCATATCAAGTAAAATAAAATTAATATCTTATTTTAATTTTAATGATTTACACCCCGTTATGTGCGAATTAGATATATGATATCTTATTTTATGATATATTAGGATAAAATTAACAAAATTATAGATCTTAACTTTTTTAATGATTCTTTTCAATTATATTTAATTTTAGTTCAGTAATATTCCATATATTACAATATAATTATTTTCTATATTATATGTCAAACTATTTATACATTTAATAAAAATAAAAAGAAATATATCAAACACAAAGTTTATGAGATTTGATTTAAATATTATCCTATAGTAATATCATATTTGTATTATTTTTTAAAAAATAGCAAATATAATAATTTAATGAGATATAATATTTTAATGAATAAATGACAAATATAATTTTTTATTTTTTTTGTTATTGTTTATTGTATATATATATATATGTTATAATAGAATAAATAAAATAAAAATAAAAAATTATTTAAATTTTCTTGGGGAATAATTTTTCTTTACTAAACCGTTCACTTGGGTCATTTTCGGGTCGACCAGAAAATAAATGGATCAGGTTCGGGTTGGCATATAACGTGTTAATATTAGGTCTCAACCCGAACCCAATCCAATTGCCACCCCTAGTCGGCAATATGATAGTACTAATTTGAGAAATACTGTTCCTTTAATTTAAATAAATGAATAATCATAATTTTAATTTATATAGAAGTTTGTTATTATTATGTATATTTCACAGCGAAATTTTTTTGATTATATTTTATATTTATTTTATTTTAATAAGTAAAAATATATCTCATATTATTATGTTGTAAAAATAATTTTCTATTATTTATTATAGATGAAGCACCATAATTTGTCTTAAAATAGATTTCTAAATCAAGAAAAGTAAAATCACTTAAAAATTGTGTACACGCATGTGGCGGTGACAAATTAATGTCACATTTTATGAGGAAACAAAAAAAATAAGGGAAGGTCTTGGGTTAGGCAGGCTTAAACGATTTAGGCGGGTTTTATCCATTAACCCAAGATTTAGGCGGATTTTATTCATTAACCCAAGCCCAAACCCATATAATATACCCTATTAGGGATGGGTGAACCCATTTGGGTAGGATAAAACCCGCCTAAACCGTTTAGGCCTGCCTAACGCAAGTTTTTGCCAAAAAATAATAACTGGGTTGATTTTACTGTGCACTTGGGAGGGAAATGACATATGTAATTTTTAACATCTTGCTTATATATATATATAGAGGAGGGATCATGTAAAAAAAATTCCCTGTAAGAAAAAAGATTGAATCATGTCCATCAGATCTAAAAAATTAATGGCTGATATGCAAACAAGCAATGACTAAAACACAATCAAGCAACAAAATAATCAAACAACAACTTAAATGCAATCAAGCAACATTGTAATCAAACAACGACCTGAACACAATCAAACAACGTCATAAACACAATTAAGCATCTTTAACTACAAGAAAATCTATTATTCGCAACGGATTCGCGACCCAAAAAAATATGGTTGCTAATTTGCGATTAAAATGCGACAATTTTGCGACCAAAAATAAGTTTTTTAATAAAAAAATTAATTAAATGTTGCGACCATACATCTAGTCGCAAATTAGTTGGAAATTTTAAGTTTTTTTATTAAAAGAATTATTTAATATTTGCGACCATATATCTAGTTGCAAATTGGTTCCAAATTTTAAGTTTTTTTTTAAAAAAATATTAAGTTTTGCGACCACACTTTTGGTCGCGAATTAGTTGCGAATCTTTTTGGATTTTAGGGTATGAAATTCGCGCGAGTTTTATTTTCCCTCGAATCCCCTTCATCGACCTGCACCTCCGCCTCCGTCTATACCGGCGCCAGACCTGCACCTCCGCGCGCCTCCGTCCATACTGGCACCTCTGGTGGTTTGTTCGTCTCCCTTTCTCTCTTGGTGTCTCTCTTTCCAAGTTTTTGTACCGATTGTGTAATTACACAACACTTACCGAGCTGCTGATATTTTGTACCAATTTCGTAATGTTGATGTCTCCCTTTAACAACTGCAGCGGCTGCAAATTCACTGGCACCAACCGAGAGAGTGAATCCTTCTCTCTCTCTTGCTTTTTCCCTGTTACTCATTAACGTTGCCGCCTCAGTTCGTCGTTGTCACCACCAAAGGTAAGTCCCTTCAAATAACAGGAATGTCTCAGTCTGCAAACCGCTAGACTTTCTTTGTTTCCATGCTCTGGATATGTGTGGTTTCTCGATAGTAATTATGAAACCAAAAAAATATTCATTTTGTATTTGTATTATCCAACCAAAATTAAGAGAAGTAGATGTAAAACCTGGGTTCAGTTAGTAGCCACGCTTACAATTTTCACATTGATCCTCAATTTATGACTGTTTTCATTTTTGCTTATATTTTTGTTCACATGTTTAGTTCTTGAACAAGAATTGATCCCTGTGACTGTCTTCATTTTGTATTATGAAACCAAAATTAAGAAAAGTCATGTAAAGCCTTGGTTCAGTTAGTAGCCGCACTTACAATTTTGCTGTATTCATGTTGGCTTAGGATGCATGATTTAAACATCTGTTACTTGGTTCTCTAAGGTTAAGCTTATGCTTGGAGTAGCCCTAAAGTTGCTTGAGGTGTCCGACTTCTGAATATTTTCCTCTAGTGCTTTTATATTTTTGATTGTTGTGGGGGCCCTTTGCACCACTTCTGAAGTAATTTCGAATACTTTAAAATAACTTTCTCCTGTTTTATTTTCAAGGTTGACCTTATCCATTTGGCTCTGGTAAGTACTCATATGTTGCTTGTTTTTTTCTAAATGATATACATCAGCTCTTGTCTAGGTTTGTGATGATTGCTGAGATGTCCCTGCAGGCATCCAATTCACATATGACTTTTGGTTTGAACTTTAAAAACCTTTGACTGTAGTCTCCCTTTAATCAATTTGCTAAGTTCATGCATACCATCATCTGTAAGTTTGTAACTGGTATTTTGAAGGGCGAACTTTCCAGTTACTAGTCTTAAGAACTTATGCAACTACTAGACATCTAATTGCAGTCAATGCTGTACTTTGACCTATTATAGGGTACATAGTAGTTTTCTCTAGTGAATTGATGTATTATGAGAAGTGTTGAGGATTATCATTCCACAACCACTGAGCTATATTATACAGGCAGATGATATTTGTCCCTTACATTTTTGTATTAGCCATCAACCTTTTTGTTGATTTGTTGTCTGCTTGCCTGGCTATCTCATCTAATGGCTTCTGATTTTGAATTTTGATTTCATGTCATTGTGTTTCATGGTCTAGTGTAAGTCTAGTAATCAATTCATTTATTGGCAATTTAGTATTATTTAATTTTATCACCCTGTTACTATTTTCATGCAAGTAAAATGCTAAAAAAAAGATTTAAGCACACAAAAATGTTTTAGTTACGAACTTTATGTTTTTTGCACTTGAAAGGAAGTAGGCGATTTGCCATAAATATTGATTTAATCAGTTATAGTTTTAACTGTAATATAGATTAGAAGTTAAAATAATTTAATGCTGAACTAGTTTCATAATGATGAATGTATGAATAAAGTGTGAATTTCTATGATTGTTTTTGCGCCGGAATCCTGATTTTTGAGTGAATGAAGCTAGTTTGCTGCAGCGTATTGGAGTGGCCTTAGCTGCTTTTGGTACTTTACCCATTTTTCATGTGGTTACCCCGTTTCTGTTTTATATTTTAATAAATATAAGGTTATTTTCTCATTATTCTTGCATTCATTCGCAGCAAGCTGCTCTAATCTTGCAATAAAAACTAGAGTTGATTAGATCTCACAACTACATTTGCAACAAATTACAAACTCACAGCTTATATGGAAACGTTGTTGTCTCTGTTTTCCCCCTTATTATGTGCTTATGTGCTTTGCTTTTGTCCGAAAACAGGTGCGTGTGCAGTCAGATCCTGCAGGACGTTTGGTTATATTCGGCAACCAGAACAACAGATAATCCTTGGGGTGTCACTCACTCACTCCATTCAAAAAGGTAATCCAATCACAGCTTTCTTAAATGGCTTTTATATCTTTCTAATTGGTAATTGTTGTCACCTCAATTCAAGTCTAAAATAGTTTTAGATTAGGGTATTGTTGCCTGTATTAGTTTCATCTGCCTTTTTCCTGCATTCACATACCTTTACTGACATTTCTCTGAATGACATTCCGTTTAGGTTATACCAATATTCATACAGATTCAGAATCAAATATTTTCCTAAACCAATATATCCTTTGTTGGGATTCGTTGCATCTTATACGAAGACATTTGTTAGAGTATTGCATTGATATTTCTCTTTTTCTTGAAAATATGAAAAACAACTGACTCATATTTTTTGTTATTTTGCTTTTGTATATAGGTCGGATTTGCTGTAAATGGAACCATAATTTTGACTTTTTTTTTTGTGGGTGTTGAAAGCTTTTGTTCAGGTAATGCCTTATTGAATCTTTCTTTCCCATGCCCTTCTATATACTGCAGTTTACATCGTACGTACGTATTGGGTGGGGACGTATGCATTGACATATGTAGATGGTGGCGTTGCTGAAACTGATACTGAACTGAAACTGTTTGAATATATTGAGGATATATATATAGTAGTAGTAATTTGTAAAGCAGGAATATTATCTCCAGCTTGTTCCATCCATACTTGCTACACAACTATATATTAGTAAATGTAAACTGATTCTAAATGTAAAGTCTTAAAATAGTAGTACCTTATGTTTTAATCTTGCCTTAACTTCATTGCTGGTTAGTTATCCATGCATCTTAAACCAGCTACTCAGAACATATATTTTAAGATGATGAAAACTAGCTAATAAATTAAGTGTTGTCACCCACTAGCTTAGCATATTTGGTGCAGGTGACGAAGATCATTAAATTGTCCAATTAGGAATCTTATTTGCCCCCTTATGAAGATTTCATTGCATCTCTGTCCAAGAGATACTTGTTCAGCATCTCAGAGGTGCTAATGTGTAGTGGTGATATGATTTGACTAGGGTTATATGGTTAATAGTGGTTATGTTATCTATCATTCTTGTTTGCATAGTTGGTCTGTTGGTTTCTTCATTGATCTTCATTTATAACAGTGATTGTTTTTTTTATCTTTCTTTGGTTGTCATTTTTCTCCTTTCTGGAGAGGTGTAACCAAGTATGGGCTTGGTAGGGCTTGATATTCTTTCACATGTATAGTAATATTGAGTGTCAAATATGGGCTTGGTAGGTCTAATACTTGATTATTTTACTCTTGAAATGTGGTAAATATATGAGATTAATTGCAAGTAATGTTTCATATTGATCGGCAGGTGTTTGCACGAGGTTACATGGATGGGATGATTATTCTGCTTTAAATGTTTCAAAGTAGCAGCGAGGTCGTTGAACACTTTTGGCTCGTCGTTTTGTGTGGATATTTGCTGGTGTGTGAACATTAATCTTAGATATTTTGTTTATTGTAAGGAATTGAAGATGATTTTGTTTATTGTAAGGACTTGAAGGTGTTGGGTCATTTAATATTACTTATTTTCTCAATTCAAACTTATACAGGATTTTTAATATTTAATGCTGCCAATTTCACTATGCATTTTATTTTAAATATATTACAGGAATATTCATATTAAAAAAAAAAAAGAAATCGCGACGGATTTGCGACTAAACATTAGTTGCAAAGTTTGCCCATAAATGAAGACGGATTCGCGACAAAAATTTTGGTGGTTAAAATTTGCGACCAACTTTAGTTGCAAAGTTTGGCCGCAAAATTTGGCAACCAAAAATGTAGTTGCTAGTTCGTCGCAATTTTGCGACTACATTTTTGTTGCATTTCCGTCGTTAAACAATTTGCGACTACATAGTGTTGGTCGCAAAATATTTAGCAACCATAGATTTCGCGACGGCCGTATTTGGTCGCCAAACCGTCGCAAAATGAGTTTTTGCGACGGAATATGTTGATTTCGCGACCAAAAAGTTGGTCGCGAATAATTCAGTTTTTTGTTGTTCTCACTTTCTCACGTTAAGAATTTTCTCACTGAATCCGCTCCCTATATATATATATATTAGTTGTTATTTGATTACAATGTTGCTTGATTGTATTTTAGTTGTTGTTTGGTCATTTATTGCTTGATTGTGTTTTAATTATTTTTGATTAAACATCAGTTATTGATTTAATTAGATCTAATGGATGAGATTTATTCTTATTTTTAATATACTTATTTATTATTATATGATCCTTCTATATATATATATATATATTAAAATAGAAATTTCAAAAATTTTAAAAAATCTTCTGTATTTTAAGTATATTTAATTGGATTTATAAAGTGAGACTTTAAGACTACACATTGCTCTAGAGTTCATGATTGAAAATAAAATCCTTAAAAACATAAATGGATATTGCATATTTATATTCATATTATTAATAATAAAATTTAAAATATTAAAGTAAAATAAATACACTTAATTACTTATATTATTTTCTGTTATTAATGAATTATAGCAATTTGTAAATTTAAAGCATAATATCAAATGTAAAATATATTTGAGGTTAACTTTCAAATTATTAAGATTCGTGCTTGTGTTTGAACACCCAACTTAAAAAAAATAAATTTGAATGAGAAATGGTTTTTTATTTATTTTTGCAATGCATTTGCATGATTTTTTTATATATATATTTTTCTTCTTTTGAAGGGGTGAATAGGCAGGAAATGGACATATTGCCGGACTACTACTCTACCTAAATATATTTAGCAATGGATTCCTATTCTTTAGGAACAATTTGATAGTGGCTTTGTTCAAAGTAGTTGGAGTATTAGCCTCCATTTCTTTCTGTTTTTCTGTTATGTGCTATATAAATTAATGCCATTTTTCTCCATCCAATAAAATAGCGCAATCAGTCCCAGTGTGTTTTCTATCAAAGCTTTAAATTTATTCTAACAGTATTCCGCCGGTGCAGGGGAATGCGATGAAAAAGTTGGTTGCCGTGGCCATTGGCAAGGATAGAGGT